>NEWO01000223.1:77745-105998 GCA_003013225.1 Phalaenopsis aphrodite
GTCGCGGCTAGCTTGAACTAGGCTTGTTAGCTCAATTCATGAGTTAGTTTGACTCATGTGTGATCACTTACACCCTTAATTTACATATTTAACACCTAAACTTCAATTTTTACATACATGCCATATTACGAGTTACTTATGCGGTGTATTTCACATTTTAAAAGTTAAAATGAAATTATATTTAATGTGATATGAAAAATTTTTGTAGTATAAATGTAAAAAATAAAATTAGGTGTTACAGGTGTAAATATATAAGAATTAAGTGGTATGTATGTAAAGGCCCCTTCTGTGTCTTGTTAGAATTCTGGAGCAGGTTGATTTCAGCAGTCTAATTAATTCTTACAGTTTAGTTACATCGATATGTCAATATTTTTTTTGGTAAAGAATTGAGTGTTAATTGTGTAAATATGAAATTTAAGCGTGAGATGTGTAAATGCATCACAAATTGTGTGGTATTTAGGGATGTAAACGAGCCGAGTTTGAGCGAGTTCAGGCTGGGCTCGTGTTCGTCTAGTTCGAAACAGCTCGTGTTCGAAATCGGCTCGTGAATAATGTGTTTATGTTTGACTCAATTTAAATATTTGTATTCAGGTTCGGCTCAAAATTAACTCGTTAAAATTAAATGAAAAAAATAGATTTAAAGTGTTGGATTCGAAAATAGACCAAATGTATGCAAAAAAAGACACTAACCACATTATCACACAGATGGTACAATTTAAACTTAGATATAAATATATATAATATATTATTATATAAATAGTATATGTAAGATATTATTATATAATAATTTTTTTTTTATTTTGAGCTAAAATGAGCCGAACACGAGCGCATAAATAGTTGTTCGTGTTCGGCTTGTTTATAATTCGAGCTTTAAAAACTGATTTGTGTTCGACTCGTTTGCTTAATGAATTAGCCGAATATGAGCAACTTAACGAGCCGACCATGAGCTATTCCTGAACAACGAGTTATTTTGACGGCGCTAGTGGTATTTCATTCATTTGTTATATTTATATTTCGCAAATATTAATTACTTTTTATTGGGATGAAACAAAAGTAAAATTACCGATGTGACCGTTGGAAGCTCGACAGGCTGACTGCCAGCGTTAAGAGGTAGTAGGCGTGGGGCCATGCTAGGAAGAAGTCATTCAGGATCGTTTGATATACTTTGAGATTAGTGTTTCTACTTCCCTGAAGATCGATTCATGATGCGAAATCGAAGGGCTGTTAAGTGGAATTTTGCATATAGAGTCGAAGAAGAATTGTCCGTTTTAAGGCAGCATCTGCGGATGATGGTGAGGAACATTCCGCAACTGAAAGATGATGGTGAAGCCTAGTTATAAGAAGCTGCACAATCCAATCTCCACTCAAAGATGAAATAAATCCACAGCAACCAACCAATCAATCAAAAATTAGCTTCAACAGAGATGAATCTCAGCACTCAATTAGGGTTGTAAACGAGCCGAACACGAGCAAGCCAAAGCTCAACTCGTGTTCGGCTCGTTTATATTTCGAGCTCAAAAAGTGTGTTCGTGTTCGGCTAGTTTGCTTAGCGAGTCGAACTCGAGCTGTTTACGAACAAAAAATTGTTTTGACAACCCTAATCACGTAATCATAAGATGTTAATGATTGACACAATATTTAAAACATCATTTGAATCTAATTTATATTTTTTATTCTAATTTCTTCATTAATACTTTTAATTGATTACAAATCTTTGTAGCCTTGTAGTCAATTATTTTTTTTAAAAACACTACTCATCAAATATATATATATATATATATATAATTGATTAGTAGTATTTCGAGCTAAAATGAGCCGAACAAGAACAATCGTGTTCGGCTAATTAACTTAGCTTACAAGCCGAACACGAGCTTCTTAATGAGCCGAACACGAGCTGTTCGCGAACAACGAGCCGTTTTGACAGCCCTACACTCAATCACCAAGTTAAATAACAACAACCATTCCAAATATCAAAAGAAGGGAATGTAGCACCTCCCAAACATTCAATAGCAATCACATAAAATAACATTCAAACTCTAGATTCAAGCAATAAAACCTTATAAGATAGAAAAACATAAACAATGAAATGATGAAAAAAAAAAAGCTTAGAAATTCTAAAATTTCTCATCCAATGAATGTGATCAGTAATCAACTCAACATAAGTATTCTTATTCTTAGAAATTCTAAAATTTCTCTAAAATCCTAAATAGTATGAAGTGGATTGCAAAGCAAGTAAATGAAATCTTTTATGAATATTGTAAGATATATATTTCTAGAATGATGAAGGACTTGATAAATATTGAGAGGAGTAATAAAAAAATTACATTAAAAACACAATTCTTAATAATTGTATGAGAATAAAGACATTAAGAAAGAAGATGATTATGAGTTTCAATATCATTATGACATAAAACACAAATAGTATTAACATAAACTCCTCTTTTGTTAAGAATATCACAAACTTTAAAGTCTTTTTGAGTAAGTGAAAAGAACCAATCTAATGGAGATATCATTGAACCAAATCAACTTGTACCTTTCCATAATAAGCAATCATGGAGGGAGAAATAAATAGTTTTATGAGACAACTATATATGTTATTTTAAATACAAGTGTCCCCATCTGTAGTGTTATTATTCAAAATGGAATTCTACAAAAATTCAAGGGATTCATAAAAAAAAAAACTAACATTCTAACTGTCATTCAATATATTCTAATTGTCATGCATTATGATCTCACTAATTTTATTATTATGAGGGAAATTAAATAAGGTGAAAAATAGAATCACTAAAATACTCTTTTGAAAAAAAGCCATAAAACCATGGATTAAAAAAATGAAAAGATTCTTATTAATATTAAATTAAAAAGTTAACTAAACTCATATTCTCCTTACAACATTAACAATATCTTTCCATAAAATAATAAAAGAAGAAACATTGTCAACCTAAAAGGATCAACAATGATTAAATAAACAAAGAGTCAAAATAGAATAAAAATTGTAAAGATTACGGATAATCTTACTCTTACACATAACATTATTGTTATCAATTGAAGGAAGACCACGACCTCCCAAATGCTCAGACAAAGTAACTTTATTTCATGGAAGAATGTGCACACTACCATTGTTATCATTATAATAAAAAAATAGATATCATGGAAGTTATTTTCATTCTTAAACCTTTTAGGTAAGGTAGTATAATGAAACCAATAAAATAAATAGCTTCAAATAGAACATCTAATTAATTGAAATCTTCTCACAACATAAAGAAGATTTTCTTCTAACCAACAAGCAAAAAATTTAGCTTATCAACATTCATATGGAAATCATCAATAACAAGTTTAAAAGGCTTAATAACAATCCCAAGATACTCTCAAAATAAATGTTTATTACTAAAATCACATATATTGCAAATGTAGTTTAGAAATATCTACTTATTTAGAGAAAATAACTGTAGACTTGGTAAGATTCCCATGAAGATTACTTGCTTTGCCAAAGATATCAAAAATATTGGTAATATAGTTGATAAAATTAATATAAGCTCTGCTAAAAATAAGAATGTGATCAACATATATAAGATGATTGAAATTCTTTAAATGACACATATTAAGAGCACTATTGTCAATTAACATTGAAAGAGCATCCATAACAATTGTAAAATGATAAGAGAGAGAGAGAGAGAGAGAGAGAGAGAGAGAGACTTTGTCGAAGACCAGATGTAGAAAAAAATGCTCTCTACCCACTATTAATAATAACATAGAACATAACCTAATCAGCATAAACAACAATCCAGTTGATTAAAACATAAGGTTTTTTCATTTTTTCATGAAGTAATTTATTTGTAGGTATAATATTATCAGTAATAATTCATTCTTTAAGAAAAATAACTGGAGAAGAATGAATAATATTAAGAAGAATATCTTAAAATCTACTTGAAATTAAAATAACAATGACCTTATAAATACCATTGCAAAGAGATAAATCTCTAAAGTTGAGAAATTTTCAAAATCTTTCTTCTTAGGAATAACCACAATAACATAATGCTTAACTCTATGATGGAGCTTAGTTTTTTTTTTTAAATAATATTAATAATACAATCTATACCAATAAAATGGTGAAGTAAGTATTATTGATCATAATTTCTTCAAAATAACTAGAATTCCTTCTAATCTTTGAATTTTGCTAAAAAACTTAACCTCATCTTCTCCTTTAGACATCCAAAAACATTCAGCACTTTGCTTTGCACACTTGTAATTATAAATGAAAGCATTATAAATTTCTTTCTGAATTTCTTTCTGTAAGTTAGAAGTTTTAACAAGTAAATCATGAGAAAGAGGACAATGCTCTTGTTGACATAAAACAAAATTTTGGTTATCTATAAGATCATTGATATGATTAATAAGAACCTAAGAAGAATTCAAATGCCAACTTTAAGGAGTAATTTTAACATTTCAAATTTTATTACAAATAATAAAAAGGGGATTTTCTTAAATAGGTTGTTTTCAGGCATTTTCAATGATATAAAAAAATCAGAGCATAGTACCTAATAGTTTTTATACATGAATCAACAACAACATTTATGGAATTTCTTAAATAAATAATAATTAGATGATGATAAGATGAATAAGCATTCAAAACTTTATAAAAAAAATTTAGATAATTAATCCAATTAGAGTTGCAAAAAACTTCATCAAAAGACATCCTGTATGATTATTAAAACAAGTGTAAGAATATCTAGCATTATTTAACTCAATAAGACCACTTTAATAAATAAAACTATTAAAATCAGTAAGTTTACTAGAAATTGGAGAATTTCCACCCACCTTATCTTTAATATTTAGAATGCAATTAAAATAAAAATGTAATTGAAATTGGAGAATTTTAATATTAGTTTCTAGAAATTTTAATTTTTTAAAATTGGAGGCTTGTATGGGCCGGTCATAAAATAAATAAAAATAATAAATTAAGAAGCTTGTTAGCACACTCCTCTATTAATGGCCACCTACCCTTCCCTTAAAAATTTCCTTCTGCCTTAAAAACTTTTTTATTATTTTGTTCCCTATAAATAAAGCTGATATGTAATGACTTATTTTCATTTATTGAATTAAAATTGGATTGAAAATTTTCTTTCTTTGCTTGATACTTTGTGGCTTATAATGTGTCTTTTTTCGTGACATTAAGTAGTTATCATTACTTATTTTCTAAATCATTTATTATTATTATAACTCCTACCCTCAGCCTTATTAACACCCTCTCAATAGCCTTAGAATCCAAATATACCATCACTTAGTCAACCTCAAAACCGCTCTAAAGATCCACTTAGGATCTCTTAGCCAAAGTAGACAAGACTAGATCCTAGTCTTATTATCTACCCATTAACATCCACATAAACTCCTCCAAATTTAGCTGACTACTACAAATCATAAATTCACATTCTAAGGAAACTATTCATAGGAATATCAAGCTATTTACCCAAATTTAAACCACTTTCCAAAATAGTTATTCAAAATCAGTTCAAATTAGATTAGTCTAGACTACTCTTGACATTTCAATCACTATATTATACTATACCCATTAGAGTTTCACCAAAAACTCAAAAAACTTATGTTAAGATGATAAACTAAAGATTCAAGGCCTTTGCTATTTTTAAATATCCCCAAAAGGCCACCACTACCAACATATTTTGTATTAGAGTGAATCCTGGAAGGAATTGAACCAATCAAACTTTTAAACAACTAAGAACATTTTTTGGGTGGATTTGCTTCCAAATACTTAAGAGTAAATCTGAAAATTTTGAGGTTAGTAAATTCTTTTTATGATAGATTTAGTTTATATTAATAGTTGGATTTTCATGTATATTACATGCAAGTATATTATTTTACTATCACATAACTTTGCTCTCTCTTTCTTAATATAAAAAGTTAAACTCTCTCTCAGGATATAAATGTTGACTACATAACTTAGATTATTATAAGGTCATAAACAACATAAATATGAATAAACACAAACACCCAACTTGCATGGACTTTAAAATATAAAGATTCGACTTGCATAAACCATAAAATATAAAAATCCAACTTGCATAGGGAATTCTTGCATTATGTATAGATTTATGCATGTGATATCTTCCTTGAGAGATAATAAAAAAATGTGACAAATGCATTTTTTTCCTTTTTTTATGGTGAATACGTAACAAATGAACTTTGCATGAAACCAAAGTAGCACATAAATTTAACATGATGCAAGTAACGTAATACATTAACTTTGTAGGGAACTAACTTATTGATCCTAAAACTGCTTATATGCAACAATATAATAATATATGTGATTATATTTTCACTTATATTTTCTTACTATACAACAATACAAAAAACTTGATTATGAAATATATATGTATATATATATATATATATATATATATATATATATATATATATATATATATATATATATATATATATATATTGGAATACTACACAAGTATATGTATAATTATCAAGTAATATAGGACTTTTTTATTAAGACCTGAATATCGAACCCATAGGAAAAATAGGCAATATGAACTTTCAAACAATAAACTTCTATTTCAAAAAGACAATTACTTAAACTATATATAATTTGACAGTAATTAAAATTCAAATCTTTTTGGTATTTTTGATATTTTGACAAAACAATAACGACTTTTAAATAACTTGAGTTTATGTAAAAGAAAAGAACAGAATATGAAAATATCTTTCTCATTTTCATAAATCAATAATAAGTATAAGAATTATGTTGTGGAAGTATGCAAATTGTATTATGCCAAGTATGAGCCATAATATTATTTACCCTTACTAGAGTGTTATAAAGAACATTGGTTAATTTAAAGTTTAAATAGTTCTAAAGATCGACTAGGCAGGGAAGTTACCAACTCTCACTCTAGAGTTTCATTGATTCCCTCCACCTGGGGGCTAACATCTTGTATTAAGCTAGGTTGGTTAGGGTTTGGATTCCTTAGGGCAAATGGGGGTCGGATTGGGTGCTTTAGTTTAGTTTGTGCACGGGTAGGCTAGGTTTTAAACTACTTTGGTTCAATTTGATTAGGTTCGGGCCATGTATGACTCTACTAGATTAGTTTGAACTAGGGTTTCCTAGTAGGATAGTGGGTAGGATAATGGGATAATGGGTTAGGTGGGTTAATATGTTAATGGGTTAATGTGGAGGCTAATATTTTAGTGGGTTAATGGGTAGGTTAATAGGTTAATGGGTTATTGGTAGTCTAGTATTTGCAATAGTTCTGGTATGTTAGTGGGTTAGGGTTGGATGGGTAGAGTGATGTTTCAGGTAGGAAAATGTGGGAGGGTTTTAGGTAGGATGAGTGTGAGCAAGTTTAGGTAGGTTTCGGGTAGGATGAATGTGTATATTTGTGTGTAGATTTTGGGTAGGATGAGTGGTAGAGATGGTTTAGATAAAGTCTAGAGTTTTGAGTATGGATGGAGTGGATTGAGGAGATGATGTGGATAAGGGCTAGGGTTTTGGGTATGTTAAAGTAGGAAATGTGTAGGGTTAGGTCTCATTTTTGGGGATAAGTAGGCAGATGGGTGAGTGTATGCTGGAAAGAGGGAGAGAGTGGTTATGGAGGACATGAGGGGATTTTTTTCAAAATGGAAGGGTAATTTATCTCCTCCTTCCTCACTTGGTCGAACTTCTTTGCTTTATTTCCTCTTTTCTCTCATTCTCTTGAGCCACACTTATCATCAGAACTTCATTTTTTTTTATCAACATTTATCTCTTTGCTGAGAGAAAGCACATTTTTGTTTAAGGTAATTGAAATGGAGAAGCAAGGGGAGGGGAAGGAAAAAAATTACATTTTTTTTCTATTTAGTTTCACATGTAATCTCAAATAGGATATAAGCATTTTCTTTTTTCTACTTTTGGTTTTATATTCTCATGCGTTTCAAAATATTCCTTTTTTTTCTGATGAATTGTTCGGTTATTTTAGCATCTTTTTGAATGCAGCAGTCTTGTTTCTTGTGAATTCTCAACACCATTCGAATAAATGGTGGAAAGAGCAAATGAGGAGAGAAAAATGTTATTTTTAAAAGTTTTTTTTTCCTATAGAGCCACCAATGATATGAACTTTTTCTTTTGTTTGATAAATCTATAGATTTCCCGCGTTCTTATGAATCTAGTATACTTCTTAATTGATAAATTTGTGATTTTTCGGCCATTGTTCTGAAGGAAGAAGCTTAATTTTCTTAGATTTCTCATACTATGGCAATAACTCTCCAAAGATATAAGTGAATTTATAAGCTGCATATCCATTCTAAGGTGTAGAATAGGTAGGTTCGAGCTTGCCCAAATTAAGCACTAAGAGACATTTATGTTAATAAATGATAAAGAATAATTTTAATTAAAAAATTAGATTATGGGAGAAATTGAAAAGATTGAATTAATGTTATGGTTTTATGATACATCTTAAAAACAATATTTTGTTTATAAAATAAATGAAGTTATTAAATTTAATAACTTATATATCTAAATTTGAGTTTATTTTGTTATTTTTTTAATTTTTTGAAAGGAGTCCTTTTCTAATGCAGATATAAACATCTAATCTATAGATGTGGTGAGAATTGGGGGTTTTTTCATAATTAGGCAAAAGCCATAGGACTGTGACTTCATAATCGGCTATTAGTTTTATTCTATTTCACTTCTATTTAAATTTTATTGGAAGAGAAATGAAACAGTAGCTCTGCACTTCGACAACAGCTCTTGACATGTGCTGAAGACTTCTTCAAAATTCCTATAAAAATAATCCTTTCGCCATTCCACAACCTCTCTGCACAATCGTGTCCCACGTTAAGTCTGGCTTCCCTGCTTTGTTTCAATGCTTTTCTCTCATTTTCTTGAGTTCCGCTTGTCATCATGACTTCATTTCCCCCCCCCCCCCCTCTTCCTTTTCTTCTATGAGAAAAGCTCTTTTTCTTTTAATGTTATTTTGGTTCTTTTTGAGATTAGAGTTGGGAGATTGTCTAATTATCATCTTATCATTCTCTTTTACAAATAACTTTGTTTTCTTGGATCATTTAAAATGATAGATGTGGGGTAAGAAAAAAAAAAGATAAAACTAGACAAAAAAAATTAAGTTGAAAAGAACATGAAAAACTTATGTAAGACTATCCTTTAACGATAGGTGAAGAGTGTATATCCAAAATGAGATCAGATCAAGATAAGTTAAAACATATATTCATGAAGAAGTCCACCTAGTTATGAATGTAGTCGACCCAGGTTGACTTGAGATCTAATGTAAGCAACCAATGAGTTGTGTCATCCAAGGAAACCCGACAACTCTAAAGTTAAACGAAAGAAATATCTAAGACTTATGACCTTGCACAGGTGAAAATCACAGAAGTGGGACTTATACCCGCCAAAAAAGTGAAAAGGATGTCGTGAGAATGAAGAGAAGGGAGGGGTCCAGCCACAAAGTCAAAACCACCTCACAATGACTTATACCCGTCTGGGCTAAGGAGCCTCTCACACTCTAGTCGCTTTAGACAACCAACTAAGTAAAAATGTATGCTTAGACAATCAGGTTGGAGATGCACAAGTAATTCTCCTCATGACATACAAAATGATGCAGTTGTATAATTAAACCCTAAAGTGTAGACCCTATTAAATATGACTCGGGTGATATCCATGCAAGCAAAACCACTTTAAAACTGGTCCGAAGGACATGCAAGAAAGTAAACACTCATATTTAAGTGGTGGTGTTTCAATCCTAAAATTTAATTAGTCTTAATGTTTTATTATTAGAATTTAAAAAAAAGATATGTTTAGTCCTACGACCCTAATTTCTATTTGAAGAGCTTCTCAGACAAACCACAAGTTAAGAAAGAGAAAATTTAACACTGAGCATGAGAAGAAAACACACAAATTAAATAAATAATAAAAAGATCGGGTGCCACTGAGTCAGAAACATATCTAAGAAAAAGAAAAAAAGAAGGCGGTGAGGCTCTGCATATAGATGTCTGATCCTATTTTAAGACAATAATGTAAATTTATAATTAATGTACCTGACACAGACAACTACTCCTGGTTCTCGTCATGCAGTTTCACACATCGAGCACATCGAAACTTGTTATCGTACCTTTTTTATAATGCAGACTCGATTCTATGGATTCTAAATAAAAATACATATGAAAGTCTATAAAAAAGACTATACCTATAGTGAGAAGGTTTAGCGAAAGTTTATCTACATGTAACGTGATGAACCATGCACGGTAGGAGATGAGCTAGGCAATACCTGTAGAAAATAGTTTATCTCAATTCATTACAATTCTTCTCTGTTGGACATGACTCCCTACAATAAAGTCGTAAATATATATGCATGTCTCGAACCCTAAACACACAAAATACGTGAATAGTGTGCAAATCAAGGAAATAATAGCCATACATGTGAAAAACCTAACTATACCCTATCCAAGTATAACAAGCATCTAGCATAAGGCGTCCTAACACATACATCTAAGGGTGTGAGAAAGTGTGGCTAATGCAGACGTAAGCTTTTGATAGGGTAGTCGTCCTTGGCCCCATCATAAGAATCCAAGAATTATAATACGTATCACTAAAATATAGTTTGTAAATTCAAAAATGAATATTTTTATTGGCCATTCATTAGGGAAATCATTGCCAAGTGTTGCTCTAGACCACAACTCAGGTAGGTTTTTAAACGCTATTTTTTTCCCAGATGACCGTAGAAGGTTCCTCATCGATCTGGAAGCCACATAATATGACCCCATAACTCAAAAATGAACATTTTTAGAGGTTTCTAACTGGATTTTTGACGTCAAAGGGCGCCCCAAACCCCCGTGAGGGTAAAATCAATCTAAATCCGAATTTTCCTAAAATGTAAGTGAAAGGATTTTGTCAACTAACCTTAGCCTCAGAAGACTCTAGATTGATAGAGTTGGGTCTCTCAACATCAGAACAAACATAAAACATGTCCAAAGTTAGGGCTAAGACCACCTAAAGGTGAATTTTTTTAGGTAGGGTCAAGCCAGTACAGTTTTTGATTTCGTGTTCTGGGCATGTACTAGGAGGTCTGATAGGATGTCTTGGATGACAGGAAGCTAAGTGTTGTCATCTATTCTTAAGCGACTTCTGTCACTTAAGATATAATTGACCATAAGGGCTTGCCTCTATAGAGAAATTTGGAACCCAGGTTAACATAAATCCTATCTAATCTTCCATAGTAGATAGGGGAATTGGTCGGCTTATAAAAAAAAAATGGTTTCGTAGACAAAACATGTGTCATAAATCCTTTAGTTAATTTAATCGAGCCTCGCTATAAAGTAATGCGTCTATTCCCCGGGATAGCTACATCATTTGTGGTGTTATGCTCGATCATTTAAACTATTATATATATGAGATCAGTTCGGTCTAATATTTTTAAAATTGAAACATTATTCTTCAAAATTAACATACTATTTCTCCAAAATCATATATATATATATATATATATATATATATATATATATATATATATATAATCTAAAATCATTTTTCAGAACAGAACACAAAATCAACATAATAAATATCCAGCCAATAGCCATTCAAGAAAGTAAATGCTCATTTTAAAGTGGTGATATTTCAATTCTAAATTTTGATTAATCTTAATATTTTATTATTAAGATTTGTTAGAAAAGATATTTTTATCCCTAAGAGCCTAAGTTGTATTTGAGAGGCTTCCTAGATAAGCCACAAGCCAAGAAAGAGAAATTTTAATACTCAGCATGAGAAGAAAACACATCAAGAGAATAAATAATAAAAAGATTGGGTGTTGTTGAGTTGGTAATATATTCCATAAAAATAAAAGAGATGACCGGGCTATGCATATACATGTCTAATCCTATTTTTATATAATAATGTAGATTCATAATTAAGGTATGAGACACATACAATTGCTCATGATCTTTATCATGCAATTCGTTATATCAAGTACCTTGGAACCTATGTTCGTTTCTTATTTTTGATATAAATTCAATCACAAGGACTCTTAGAAAGCTAAAGAGGGAATTCTAAAAAATACTCGACATGCAGTGGAAGGGATAATACAAGTTTATACATACAACGTGACAGACCATGTCCGACAGAAGGAAAGCTAGGCAACACCTGTATAAAATGGGTTAGTATAAATTTTATATCTCCCCCGAGTTGGACATGACTCACTACAAAAAACCCCCCCATAACATAACAATGCACACATCTCAAACTCAGTGAACCCAATAATCGGGGGTATCCTAGCAGGATTGTATACTCGATGACTACGATTCAAGTAGGGGATATAGAAGATGAGCTAGTGTTAGGTGAGCTAGACATCTCTAACATGTCATGCAATCATCATGAGCATATGGTGACATATGTTACATGACATGAATGCTAAGTGTTCAAATGCTAGTGTAAGAGATGACACATTGATATAACACATAGTTTGTGGTGCATCATATACATGACACCCTAAAGGAGATTAGACCTTGCTCAAGTGGCAACCCTAATGCTCATGTAAATGGCATGCAAATGCTAGAATGTATGACGCAACATACACAATTGATATTGATTTTCATTGCATTCCGTATAGAACATCTTAGGGGGGATTACTATTGGCCTAAGAGGCAACCAAAAATGCACATACAAATGACAGTCACAAGAAATGCATGATGTGTTATGAAAAAGTGCCACGTGACTTCTATACATGCTAGATGCCAACAAGCATGTATACATTATGAATTCAAAAACATAAGTATTAATTCAAAGAGATTTTCATACATATGAAAGCGTGGGCACTAGGCCAATTATGCTTTTACATGATAAATTTGGAAATTCACTCATTGAAATGTAATTTTCACATGCATTTTTAACATCAGATAGCATGTAAAGTGAAATAAATATTTAAAAATGTACACATTGAAATCAAGTACAATTTTCACATTCAGTTTTCATATTGAAATACAAGCATAAATCATAAATTTTCCTTTCATGCATTTAAGATAACAAATATCAAGCATAAAGCACAATAAACATTTTTCAAGCAAAATCCAAAAACGTCACATGCTACTTATTACACACCATATGCATATGACAATGAAAATGAGCACATAAAAAATGAGTCTAATTCATAATTGATGGCAAATCATGCTTTTCCTATGCGATCTCTCTTGGGTCCTAGGCTCAACATGGTGAAGTGTACCAACCTTTTAATACACAACATAATAAAAATCCCACTTCCAATTGCATGGGAAAATCATGGAGAATTTTCTTTGATGAAAAGTCTATAAAATGAAGAGTTTTTCATGGAGGGATTCTTCATCACCTAGGGAATGGAGGTTCAAGGAGAACTTCATTCTCTAGGTTTAAAAGGCATCATCCTTACCACCAAAAGGGTGGAGCTAACAAAGGTAACCACGAGATTGCTACAATTCCAACAATCATAGGTTAATGGTTAGGGTTGATGTAGAAAACTTGTGGAACATAGAGAGACAAAGAAAAAGGATTTCTAACCAATGGGGCTTCCTCTAACATCAGCTTTAATCTTATTCATCTAAAAAAAATCCTAAAAGGTTGGCTAAGAAAATAGAAAATCCAATTTTTATAGAAATTTTACCTTCTTGATGGTTGAAGATGTGTTCTTTTTGCTTGTTCGTGCTGCTTTCACGCTAGGATGAAAATGTAGCCCTTTCTCCTCCAAGAAACCCAAGAACTCAGCAAGAACTCCACTCTCTTATAATCTTCTCAATAAATGATGGAGGAGAAGAAGAAAATATGGATGAAGAAGGTGGATAGAAGGAAGAAAATTTGGGAAGAAAAATTACTTCTAAAAAAACTCTATAGAGAACACTCCTAAGGCTCTACTCAAGCTCTCCCTTTGGGCTCCTCCATAATTTCTATACTCCCTTCTAAAAATTAGCTCTCTTTAGGTTAAAGTGGTTGACCCCTCAAGTGGAATGGATGGAAACACCGTTAGGCTTGTATCCTCTCATGTGACATGACCAACCCAACACGTGCTCTCACCAAGTCCTCCCATTAGTTCTCAATTAGGCAAGTGGCTACACCTCTTTTATGGCCACATTTTATACTAATTTAAATGCAAGTAATGGCCCCAAAGTGGCTTGGTTCGGTCAAGAGAGGCCAACAAAATTGGAGCAAAAAAGGGTTTAGTATGAGTGCACCAAGCTCGTAACATAAGTGTGCTAGCCCTAGTCAAGCTTAAAACGAGTGCACCAACCTCCTGACCCGTGGGCGCCAGGTTACCGGATGTGGATGTGCCATGATACTAGAATGGGTGTGTTGATCTATGGGAATGAGTTTTCCATGCTTGTTGTCTTTTAACATGGGGGCAACAGTACTCTGGCTCATGTGTGGGTGCGTTGGCCTAATAGTGCGGCGGTGCCAAACATAAGTTTGGCGCGTGGATGCGCTAGGGTATGATGCAGGTGAACCCAGGCATATCTTCCCATTTGTGTCCAAAAAACATGTCAATGAGTCTAAATGGATGTCTTTGGGCTATGAGACACTACACATGAGTAGAATATGATCCTAAAAGGATTGAATGAATGCCCAAAAGTGTGACATAAAAAAATCGATGCCTTTGCATTTTCTTCTAACTACAAAATTTTTGTGGTCTTATATTATTGTGCTTTTGAAAAAAATTTAGTTTTTTTATACTAAATTGTTTAATTCTTTTGGCATCGTTCCAAGTGCATCAATCTTGTTTCTTATGAATTATCAACACTATTTGAATAAATGGTGGAAAGATAAAATAAGGAGAGAGAAACATGACTTTTTTCTTAATTTCCTCTGTAATCCCAATTATGTTATGTACTTTTTCCTTTTGTTTGTAAATCTATAAATTTCCCACATCCTTATGAATCCACTTTAATTTTTTATTGATAAATTTGTTATTTTTTTGTCGTTGTTTTGAAAGTCAGAAGCTTTATTTCTTGAACTTCTCAATACCATTTGAAAGGAGGGTTATTTTTGTTTCCCAATTTTCATTTGTGATCCCAAATTCTGATCAGAAATTTGAGTTTGAATCAGTAGCATTTCAGATTTTTCACATGCTTCTGAAACCTTTAAATTTCACTGATAAACTTATGTCTTTATCTTTTGAGATCTCAAAACTTCTTGTTTTTTTTTTCTTTTTTAATATTATTTTACAAGATAAGCTCTTGAGCAGACATGATGAGTGAGGTGCACTCGGAGAGTTTGAACATGCTCAACAAGTCCGATAAGTGGATCCAAAAAGACTCCAAACTGTTCTTAATTTTAATATAATTCAACTATGTAATTTATTGTTAATTCAAAACTGAAGATGATTCCTGAGTAATTAATGATGATTAGAGCAAAGCTTTTTGAGATTGATATACATTGATCTATGGTCCTTGATGAGGATTTTGCTCAGATGGATTGATTGAAAAAGATTAGTTTCCACTTTCAAATTCAATTGATGTTCCAATTGTGGGTCCCAATTTTTAATAGTCTTAGTTAAGTTGCCCCCATAGGGTTGTAGATGATAAGAACATGGAAACAAGATTTCAACAAATTGTGAAAGTTGATAAAGGATGAACGTAAAGTCAATTGAGTGAACCCTTTATAATCAATGTAACAAGGAGTCAACTCAAATGGATAAAATATGAGTTTAGAGGACTTAAAATAATCTAAAATCAAACCTAAACAATCCTTATTAAGTTTGACAGTTGGTTGCTCAAAGCTCTCAGTTTCTTCAATTAAGTTTGATAGCAAGTTTGTTGGGGGGTATAAGGGGGCATACCTTATATATTGGGTTTAGAGGCACTGCTGTTGTAAAAAGCTTTTACCATACACAATTCCCCAACACCGTCGTGCTTGTTATAGGTTTAGAACCCAAGAACCAAAACATTTTAGCTCTTGGAGGTGAGCGCCACAACATCTAGTTGTAATGCTCCAACACCAAGACCGGTAATGCTACAATGCCTAGTCCAGGGTCAAAACTTTGAGTGCACGACACTGCTCTGATTGGATGTTGCACACAGTAATGTCACATAGGAGCACTGCAACACCACTATCACAGTGCACTAGCACTAATAACCAAATTTAGGCTATTTTCACTTAAAGTCTTGGTTTCGCTATGGGAAGGTAGTGCAATGAAGAATTGGATTTCATGTTTTCCCTTATGCAAAGAAGAGAATGGGTATCCTTTAGTGTTCCAAAGTGTGGAGAGTCTTGAGTGTGGTGTAATTTGTACATCTCTTCTCTTTTTCTTCATAATAGACTTCATAGTGTGGTGTAGCTTCATGACTTTCTCCCGTTCTTGGGTTTCTTTCATTTTAAATTTCGTATTCTTTGTATTTAATGTGGCTTTCTTATTTTGTGCATATTTTTTTCAATTTCATGCTTCAAATTTGTTGAATATATTTTCACATCTCTCCAACAATTAACTTTCATTGATTCCATGCCATTTTATAAATTTTTAAAAATGCCTCTAAATTTTCTACACAAATAATTGTGAAAAATAAAAAAATGCCTAGAAAATTTAGTTTGTATTCCAATAATCATATTCTTCTGATTAACATGCATCATGTGTCCTTCTAATATTATTCACTAAAATAATATCAAATATCCAAATGTCATTCAAAATAGTCTAAAAAATATTAAAACTAGATATAAATCATGAAAAAAATACAAATCTTGTTGAATGCCTCACCTTCCCATCAATGAGGTTTACATGATGAAAAAATCATGAACCCTAAATTGAATATCAAACCTCTTTTTAGGGCATACTAGCTTGTTGCCAAGGACCTGAACCAACCCAACCAAACTTGACCAAGGGAACTAAGTTGAATGTTTGAAATATTTAATCTTCAATACTACCTCCACTGTACATCAAACTGTATATTTCCTTGGCCAAGTTTACCTAAAGCTATCCTTGAGAGATCTTATCAATAATCCACTACCAAATTCAACTAACTCGTTAAATGAGTCACGATATATCATGGTTTCAACCCAATGCTGCAAATAGTTCTAACCCTACAAAATCTATATCTAAAAAATCTTTTTATCACTACAAAAATCAAAGTTTTCCTATAAAATTATCTCTTTGACATCTCCTTAATATTTCACAACTCAAAGTCTTCCTTTAAAATTATCCCCTTGGCATCTCCTTATTGTTACCCATTCAATCTTGTAGTTGCCACTCACAAATAACAAGCCACTAAATGCTCTAAACCTAACATTCAATCTCTTATCAAAGTCAGTTATCTTTCACTAGTCAACTCTCGAACTTTCAAAATAGACAAACCTTCCAAAATTTAAAAATAACATTCATTAAAATATGCAAATTATATTTAAAAAATAAAAATATAGAAATAAAAGTATTTCATGATTAGAGCAATTTCTGTCGCATTAATCTAATTAAGAAATTTTAGATGTATTTCAATTTCACAATCAAATATTATATCAATGTTATCAAACAAACTTAGCACAAAATTTTCAAGGAGCTATAGTTCAAATGATGTACTCCATAATTCTAAGGACAGTGATCATTGCCTTATATGTTTAAGTTTGGCTCATATTGTTCTTTAAAAATAAAGAATTGTTAACTACATGCATGCAATTTTATTTGTACATAACCTTGTGCTTAGTGATCTCATTTTTGGTGAGGTCTTCTTATACCTCTTCTTATTCCTTTATAGCCTAAGATCTAGTCTTAAGCTTTCCTTGGAGGCTACCCTAATACATTAAATGATGATTGCGACCCAAAATTAAAACCTAAACCGAATCTTCACTCCTTTTAGTTTGAAATATACTTGATTTTAATCTTTAACATTTTAGTATTACGTAGATTGAAGTTCATTTATTAGTATCAATTTTGATTACTTCTATAGGTTTTATGACATATCTTTAGGCAACCCGTTGAGCTTAGAAACTTGACTTTAAGATTCGAGCACTTTTGCTTCTATGGGACCCACCTAGTTAGGCTTAACCTTTTCTCTTAACTCATACCTTTGGTTTAAGATGAACTCAAATATGTTTGGAGTTCATTTGAAACCATGATTGAATTTAAATTGAAATGAAAACGAAAGAATTCATTGATTGAAAAAAAAAATTGGGCTAAATTTGGAGTTAAAATCATAAATCAAACTAAAAAAATTTTAGATTCCAACCAAAATCAATGAAGGGAACCACATTTAAATAAGAAAATCCCAAGAAAAAAATTAAATTTTGAAAAAACTTAAATAAATTCTTAATTAAAAAATTTCATCAATTTTAATAAAAAATGGTTTAATTAAATCCAAATACAAAATTAGAATAATAGATAAAATAAACTTGAAATGTTGTTAATCCAAACTCCAAATTAATTTGAATTGAACTAAAAAAAACATAAATCAGTCAATATAAATTTAAAATAAAATTGAAATAAATAAAAAATAACATAAAAGTTTTACATCAAATTCAAACTAAAATTTAATAAAAAAACATATATATAATTTAAATTAAAATATAAAAAAAGAGGCACATAATACAAAATTTAAATTCGAACGTTAACAAAGAAGTATTAAAAAAATATAATAATAATAATAATAATAATAATAATAATAATAATAAATAGATAAAAAATATAGAAAATAAATAATAATTAAATGACCCAATTTAATTAAAAGATATAATAATAATAATAATAAAATAAAATAGTCTCACCCATAATTATTAAAATAAAACTAAGATTTTTTTCTTACCTTCCCGCCTCAACCTCAAGAACACCAAAGCAGCCCATCAGAACCAACTGAGGTGGACTTTAACGACCAGCTTTTGCCAGCTTTGGCAAGCCACATCAGCACACCATTGATGGGTGCCAACTCCCTCCACTAACATTGCTTTCTAGCTATAAATAGTCATCGTCCCGGAACGCAAACCTCCTTTTATCTCGGATCTGTCTCTCCCTTCTCCGTCCGATTCGCAAGGGTCCTTTCTCCCTCCATCCGCTCGAGTTCCGATCGTAACGCACGCGATATTCTCCTCTTTTGGTCGACTCGCAGGCGGTCCTCTTCTCTTGGTCGGATCCGCATACAAGAAAGATGCAGCAACAGGGTAATCTGAAACTATTCATTCCATGCAATTGTTTTCGATTTTCATTTTCAAATTTCAATTAATACATCATATGCTTTTGTTTAGGTTTAAATACCCTATTTTCTCATTTAGGGATTTGCAAGAACCCTAGAGCTAGGCAAGCTAGAAAACTTCCAAATCCACTTTGAATCATTCTCCTGTTTAGTATCATACTTTTAACAGGATTTAAGTTAGATTAAACCTAAATCCAGCCAAGCATCATAAATTGGTTAGATACATTTGCTGTTAGGTTAAATCCAATTTTTGCTTGTTCCGTTTATCAAATTCGGATTTATTAAATTCGCTTATTAGTTGAATTTAACGGTTTAGTGCAGGGAAAAAATAATTTAGATAGATTTTTGCCAAATACATCAAATGGATTTAACTGGATAAACCAAACATTACTTCGGATTAATAATATTTAGATTTGATAAATCCAGATTCCTATTTAACTTAAATCCTATTTGCAACCAAACGCCCCCTTAAATTTTAGTTCGTCGTAGTAAAATCAAGAAAGAAAAAACAAGCTTTGCTTGTCACAATAAAATCAAGAATAACTTGAAACCAAACTCATAACCATCCACTCATGCATAATTAAAATTCTGTTGACTCAATGTTTCATAGTCCAATATCTCATTTCATCTAAAGACCTACTTTTTTTTATTTCTTTTACTTTTTTTTTATGAGGCCACTTCATCAATGCAACTTAGGTGTTTTAAGTGCTCACTAGCCATTAATTAGATTGCGGCTGTATCTTGAGTGTTCAAAGTGCAACTACTTAACCGTAATCATATAACAACTTTCCCAAGCATATTTTTATCAACTGCTTTATCCAAACTTTATGAGTGGTGGTCACCAGAAATTCAGCCGCCTATTTTTTTTACAGGAAAACCAATGCAGCCCTCTTCCCAAAACTCATAGATTACACTTACACTTTGGAGATTTAGATGCATACCAACGATTCTTATGAGTTTACATATGTGACACTAGGTTTTGGGAGATTTACATACATACTATTCAACACTTATAATAACTCTATATACATTGTTTCATACTTATGCATTTATATGTATAACATTTCATCCCATTAAAAAAATACATCCAGATGATTTAATACTTATGTATTTACGTGTATAACATCTCATTCTATTGAGAGATATACATAAAAAACTCAACCTAAATTGAAATGTTAAACTTCAGATTTACTTCAATATTTATGTATTTACATGTGTAACACTTAAAACATGTGTATATATATATATATATATATACAGATTTTGGTTTGGTTTCATTATACTCTTATCTCTAAACAAATGTATATATGCAATTTCCTAAATCCTTATGAGCTTATTAATGTAATATCCAAATGCATATGTGTGTGTTGTTCTCTGTCATCCTTAAGCACTTATGTATGTGACACCTAAATTCAATTCTAATTTTTCCGATTTTTCTTAATCCTTAACCATTGGCATATCTAATAAATAAATTTCAAATGTATATTTGATGTTTTTCCAAATATTTAAATATTTACATATCTAATATCTAAATTCCAAATGTGTGATTCCAAATTTTCTTAATTTTATGTATTTACATATATAATGCTTAAATTCTAAATATAGGTTTGCTGATTTTCCCAAATTTGTATGCTTACACTTATATACCACTTAAATCTAAGTGCATATGTGCAGATTTTCTCGTTCTTTATGTGTTTATATTTATAATACCTAATTTCAAATATAGTTTTAGTGTTTTCCTTGAAAATTATATGTTTATATGTATAATACCTAATTTTAAATTTAAGTTTACTATTTCCTAAATCATTATATGTTTCAATGTGTAATATCTAAATATATATGTGTTTACGGATTTTTCTTAATCTTTACTTGTTTATATGCATAATACCTAAATTTAAGTACATGTGTGCACATTTCGTAATCTTTTATGCTTACACTTATATAGGACTTAAATTTAAATGTATATATGCAGATTTTTGTAACCATTTATATGTTTACATATATAACATTTGAAATCGATTATGCAGAATATCAGATTTTGTAAGTTTTGTTATTTCATTTACATATTTAACAATTAAACTCACACATTAAATTATAGGATTTTTCTTTACTTTATTGTATTTACATGCATAAAACTTGCACTCATGTACCAAATCTCAAATTTTACAAGTTTTCATTGCATTTATATATCTAAAACTTAAACTCATACATTTGTTACAAGTTTTTTGATTTTCTTATTGTATTTACATGTATAATACTTAAATTTCACACACATGTGTGCTAGTTCTCTCGTTCTTCTGTGTTTATATGTACAATACCTAATTTTAAATATAGTTTTACTGTTTTCCGTGATTCTTATATTTTTACATGTATAACGCCTAATTATAGGATTCTAGATTCTTCATTCCAATGTGTACCATATATAACTTTTAATTTGAATATACACATACACCTCAAAATTTTCTATATCTCTACATGTATAATATTTAAACTAAAAATGAGCATATATATTTTACAATTCAAATGTGTTCACATATAGGATACCTAAACTTTAAAATTAGGATACAAATTTTATAAACACTTAAGTATTTACATTCTGACCCTTAAACTTAAATATCAAGTTTCTGGTTTTCTGAATTTTTATTGTATTTACATGTCTAACATTTGAATTCATGTGCTAACTCTTAGATTTTACAAATTTTCATTGCATTTAAATGCCTAAAATTTGAACTCACATGCCGAATTTCATATTTTACAAATTTTCATTGTATTTACATATCTAACCTTAAATTTAACTATTAAGTTTCATAAATTTTTTTGTATTTACATATATAATACTTAAAATTCAATTATAAACTTTCAGATTTTTAAAGCTTCATGTATGTACATATCTAATACTTAAATTTAACTATAAAGTTTAAGTTTTTTTATGCATTTACATATATAACACCTAAATTCAGTTATAGACTTTCAGATTAAAAAAAAAAAAAAAAACCTTAAGCATTTATATGCCTACAAATTTTTTTTAAATGGTATGAATGTAAACCTTGAAAATTAGGCATTACATGTGAAAACTTAGAATTGGGCGGTATACATGTGATGACTCTTTACAGTATGAAACAATCATATTTCCCACCAAATACCATTCCCAGAGCTTATCCAAAATCAACACTAATGATCAAAGAATAAAATTTCATTGGCCTAGATCTCTTCTACTTTTAGGGAACCCTTCTTTACTTTAACCTTAAGATTATTGATAGTTGATGTGTTGATAGTTGTATTTTTTATCAATTTACTTGTTTTGATTGTGATTGTTGTGTTTGCCATTTAGACATATTAGGTTAGGGCAGGTTTTCTTCTATAGATTTGAACATTAGGTCGATTAATTAATATTTTTTTAGGTTATGCTTTGTGTAATTTTTTCATTGTATCTTATTATTTGCTAACTCTGTTTTGTAAGTGCTATAGTAAATGTAGGATGTATTAACTCTAAATTTAGGTTGCTTTAGTAAACATTGGTTTACTTTCTTGTCAGCTTTTTCATAGAGTTAGTAGGTCTGTCCTAGTTGGTCAATTATAGATATCTGGATTATCCAAAGGATGAACAACAACAAGGATGAATAACAAAAAGGATAAAAAACAACAAGGACGAGCAAAAACAGGGAAGAGCTCAAAGCATATGAACAATGGATATCTAGATAGCCTAGTTGATCGACGAGTCAACTTTAGGTCCAGGACTTGTTACCTTTTAACTTTTAATGAATGACTTATTTGCTTGCGTGTTGTTTTCTGTTTTGCGACTATTTAGATTTTGCCACTTTTCTATGTTTCTTGGCGGTGTGCTTGTTTTTAGCCTGGATCATTCTGTAGGCTTTTAAGGATAATTTTTCTACCTCAACTTAAATAATTAAAAACTAATTTTTTAAAATTAAGAAATTCATAACCAAAAAAAAAATAAAATAAAACATTGCATTTACACCTTAGACATCATACATTTAAAATAATACAAATTGTAATTAAATAAAAACGAGTAAATCTCTTTTCAACTTTGGAATAACCATAAAAAGATCATTTTAGTCATATGCATTCATATTGTTTCCATTTCTTGTTTTAGGCTTTTAATCATTGCACAAAAGGGGTGATTTGTCCTTTGAGGATCACTGCCTAATAGAGTGAGTCCTTTGCATATCGATTGACCTTATAAATTAATTTTCCGAGTATTCATTATCAAGGACTTGCATAACCATTACACAACTTACTTTATCACTCGACACTAAGAGTTAACAAAAAATAATAAAAATTTGAGTGTGGTGAGCAATAAAATTTTGAATTTTAAGCTCTAAAAATAAATTTTCATTAGTCTTACAACATTTTTCATACCATTCATGCTTAAACATCTTGATTTTTATAATCAATTTATTAGACCTATTTTCTTCAATAAGTAATAGCTTATTCTATCTCGCACTTTATGAGACCGACCATGCATTGTTTTACTATGATTAGGTGAGTTTATATGATAGTATTATCCAGACAGGGTTAAAAGTCCAGTAGTGTCTGACTTGCTCGATCATTTGAAGTTCTACTATAGGGTTGTGCTATAAATCTCTCTTGTTTGTTGCATTGCTCTCTTTAGATTAACTTTTGAAGTTCTACTTCATTCAGTGAACTTCATGTCAGTCTTAAGATTCCGAGGTTATTTGTCAAGTTACGATATAAATCTTCATCTCTTAGGCTTTTTCACGATTGAATATCATGGGATATGAGCTATAACAACAACAACAACAACAAACCTTTATCCCACTAAGTGGGGTTGGCTACATGAATCCTTTTTCTCCATTGCGTCCTATTGAGTGTCATATTTTCATTTAATTTTAATAAATTAAGTTTTTTTTTTTATAAAATATGCCCAAGTTTTTCTAGGTCTACCTTTGCCTTTCTTAACATAAGTCGAATCTCAAATATCTGCTCTCCTAATCGCATCATCAAATGATAGATGTTTAATATGACCAAACCATCTAAGACAACACTATCTAGTTTTGTCCGTCACTAGAGCTACACCAACCTATCATGGATATATTTATTTCATATTTTGTCTCTAAGTGTAAAGCCACTCATCCACCTAATCATTCTCATCTCAACAACATTTAACTTAGTTTTATGCTTCTCTTTTAAAAGCCAACATTTAGCGTCATAGAGCATTGCAGGTCTCACCACCATCTTATAAAATTTTCCATTCAGTTTAAGTGGTACTTTTCTATCGCACAATAGACCCAAAGCATTCCTCCACTTAAACCAACCAACTTGAATTCTACTAATAAAATCCCCAACTATATTACCACACTTTGAACAATAGACCCGAGATATCTAAAGCATTCACACCTTTTAATAATTTGATCATCCATAGTTACAATTCTGTCACTATAGCTACTACTATTAAAATTACATTCTATGTATTCAGTTTTAGTTCTACTCAAACGAAGGCCTTTAGACTCCAATGTAGACCTCCATAATTCAAGTTTTTTCCTTAGCTTTCTCTCTCGTCTTATCCATGAGAAGTGTATCATCAGCAAAAACCATACACCAAGATGCATTCTGTAAATGTCTAGTAAGAGCATTCATAACTAAAGCAAAAAAGATATGGGGTTAAAGCCGATCCATGATGTAATCCAATAGAAATAGGAAAATATTTGGTCAGTCCTCCTTCTGTTTGAACACAAGTAGTAGCTCTAGTATACATATCCTTAATGACTTGAATATAAGTCATGTCAACACCTTTCTTCTCAATAACTCTCCAAAGGATATCTTGGAACCTTATCGTAAGCTTTTTCTTAATCAATAAAAATCATATTTACATCTTCCTTATTATCTTTGAACTTCTCTCCATCAAACCTCTCAATAAATGTATAACTTCCATAGTAGACCTACCCGACATAAATCCAAATTGATTATGAGAATATTTTGTAATACGTCTTAATCTATGTTCAATTACCCTCTCCCATAATTTTAAAGTATGACACATCACCTTTATTCCTCTATAATTTGCACACTCTTGTGCATCCCCTTTATTCTTAAAAATGGGATCAAAATACTCTTCCTCCACTCCTCAAACATCATTTTATTTCTTAAAATAATTTTAAAGAGTTTAGTAAGCCATGAAACTCCCAAATCATCTGTATATTTCCACACTTCAATTGGAATATCATCAGGTCCTATAGGCTTTCTACCCTTGGTTTTCTTTTTAAGCCTCCTTAACTTCTTTTTTACTAATGTGACGGTAAAAATGAAAAATTTTATTATTATTAACGGTATTAAGATCACTAAGAACAATCATATTTTCAAAAACATTATTAAAAATTTTATCAAAATAATTCATCCACCTATGTTGAATATCTTTGTTTAAATAAAAGCACTTTTGATTTTCATGATTTTCATCATTAATTGACTTTACTCGAGTAAAATCTAATTTTCTTTTTTCTTTGTTTTGCTAGTTTATTTATATATTTTTCACCCTCCTTAGTATCTAATCTATTATAAAGATCACTAAAGCATAAATTTTAGCGTCATAGATTGTCCTCTTAGACAACCTACGGGTCATTTGATATTTTTCTCAATTCTCTAAGCTTTTACTCATAACTTCTTATATTTTATCTTTCTTACACATTATTATTCCATCACAAACTATTTTTATTTATATAAACTTTTTTTTGGATTCTCCAAGTACATCTTTTGCCACTTATTTAATAATGTTTCTTACTTTATCCCACATAAAATTTGCTTCTTCATGAACATTCCAAATTTTGAATTCTTGAATTTTTCTCGTAAAAATAATTTTATTTGTGTCATTTAGGTACCCTCATCTAATTTTATAATGATGATTCCTAGTATTCTTTATTTTAAAATTATTCATCTTTAAATCTAGAATTAAAAATCGATGTTGAGTAATCCTCACGTGGAATGATCTTACAATCTTTACATTCTCGATGATCTTTTCTTTTTATAAGAAATTATTCAATTTGTGTTTTATTAGCCATTCTTATAGGTAATAATATGTTCATATCTTTTCTTGAATAAAATATTAACAATAACAAAATCATACGCTAAAGAAAATCTAATATGACTCTACTTTCTTCATTAATTACTCTAAAACTGTAGTCACCATGAATATTTCTGAAATATTCTACCACTCTATCAACATATGCATTTAAATCTCTTCTAATAAAAAAATTTTCTTCAAGAGACATCATTTGTATTAAGTATTTTAAGGCATTTCAGAATTTATCTTTAGAACCTATATCAAAATCTACTTGAGGAGTATAAGCACTTATAATATTTTAAATCATCCACGCAACACTCAACTTGGTTGTGGACGAGGTCATTAAAAATTCTCGTCATGACCCGCTAGTAAGTTGATCCGACATACTTTAGTACAAACACAATCACTGTGTAGCAATAGATTTCGATCGTCATTCTGAAAGCTATAAATGTCGCATCTTCTGGTGCCATATTGATCTAGTTATATCCAGATGATTCGTTCATGAAATAGAAAATTTCATGCAATGATGCAATATCTACCATCAGCTCCGGAATCGACAATGAGAATTTGTCCTACGGGCATGCTTTATTCAAATATCTGAAATCGACACAGATCCGAATTTGACCGTTTTTCTTTCTGACTGGTACTATGTTGGCTAACCACATCAGATATTGCTCCTCTCTTACGAAGTTAGCCTCTATTAGTTTCTTGACTTCAATGATAACTTGGTACTCGATTTTGAGGCACATCCTTCTAGGAGCATATTTGACCGGGGTCATGCTCTGATCCACTCCAAGTCTGTGAACTGCAACCTTTGGAGACAATCATGGCATTTCGTCGTAGCTCCATGCAAAGCAATCTTTGAACTCTGATAACAACTTAATTAGGCCTGCGAATTCTCTGTCGTATAATAATGAGCTGATGAAAGTGGTTCTAGGGTCATCTTCAGTCCCCAGATTGATCTCCCTTAATTTATCAACTGTTGACTTGATCTCCTCCTCAAACTTTGCCGGAGCATTCTCTACCAGAAATTCTTCTAAGTTTTCTTCTGCTTCAAGGCACTTTTCTTCCGGTTCGGTAGTAACAACCAAGAAAAATTCTGCATCATTGACCGACCCTACAACGTCGAATCCAACATCTTCTTTCGAGTTAACATTCTGCATCCTCGACCGACTCTGTAACCTTTCTCTTGATAGCTGATTAGGCACTAAACTACGCTGAACAAGTTTTTGAACATATGGAGAGTAGTAGCCAAAAGGTAATTCCATTAATTCATTTGAAGTTTCCTCTTCTAATTTTCCATTAATTCATTTGAATTTATCTTTAAAACCTATATCAGAACCTACTTGAGGAGCACAAGCACTTTAAATATTAAAAATCAGCGCACCGCTTCCAGGGGACGTCCTACCATTTACTCAATGATAAAAAAGACTATTGTCATGATTTTTTGACAAATTTTATGCTGATTGTCGACTATTTAATGCAAGCCTCTACTTTTCACATCTGAGGCTTGAGATCCGACAATGAGAGTGTTGGGATATGAGTTATAACATTCTAATAAAATTTTAATTCAACCGTTAAAATTTTCAAATTTAAAATTGATAAAACCAAACAATAGAATAGTTAGTGTCATTGAGCTTCCAGTATCCTTGACACTTCATACACTTTTTTCCTTTGGATTTCGAAAAGAAATGTGCCACTTTTGAACATGTAATTAATTGCAAAGCCTAAACTTTAAAATTCTTGAAGACATAATCCCAATCTTAATCGTGATTTTTCTTAAAATATTTTTATCTCTTAAGATATAATTAACTATGGGACTTGCTTATAAAGAAAGGTAGTAAACTAACATATATTAATCTAAACCTTATATAACTTTTGGGTTATGTAGGGGAAATATTTGTTGATTTAAAATGCAGACCCATCAAATATTGAATGAAATTCTGTATTTAAGTAATTAAAATTATTATAAAGTAATATTTATATATTTTGAGATAGTTTATTACAATGCTCTCCTAATTATATATATATATATATATATATATATATATATATATATATATATATATATATATATATATATATATATATA
>NEWO01000223.1:106078-128390 GCA_003013225.1 Phalaenopsis aphrodite
CTGAAATAAGAAGGTAGCATGTATATTTTGGTCAGGTGGTTGGCCGGATTATGATGGAAACATTATATCTTTGTTATAACTAAAGCATAATTTATTCCCCAATGGTTTGTATTTGAGCTTTTGACACTTCTTGATGCTTTTAATGAAGCATATGCTTTTTGCCATTTACACTCTCAATCTATAAAATCTCTTTTAACTAAGGCTCTCAGCCATGGTACTAAGGAAATCTTGGTCGATCTTGTCGTCATCCTCCAAGCCAATCTATTGAGCATAAAAGCATATCATCTATATTCTATATCAAAAAAGCTATTGCAACGACAATCTATTAGAAAGCCTATTTAAATAAACCATACTCGAGAGCTCTCTCTCTCTATCGTTCTCTAGGAATATGAGATCTTTGTAGATGGGTGAAATTTTTATTTTGGGCTTTGTTTTGTGCATAGTTTGCCTCTTGTAAGCATAATCCTTTCTAAACGCTGCTCACCTAGTGTAAAGCAAAGATGGGCAACCATTTTTATATCCCATAAATAGTTCTTGTTGTAAGCAGATTATTATCATTACTAGATAAATTAAGTACTGATCATTTTGCATGGTAATGATCATCTTGCTTTGAATGGTGAACTTACTTTGAGAGCTCTTTGTAAATGACAATGTAAATTTTGCTTGTATGCAGGTCTTGATATCATGGAGGAGAATAAAGGACTTGAAGAATCAAAACTCGGATCTTTCAGGAAGAAGGGAATAAATAACTCAAGCAGATTCAGGCGGTCAATGAATAAAAAGGGTAGGAGAAGTAACCGGGTCATATCTGTATCCATAGAGGATGACCGCGATGCTGAGGAGATGCAAATTGTGGATGCCTTTAGACAGACACTTATCTTAGAGGAGCTTCTTCCCTCAAGACATGATGACTATCATATGATGCTCAGGTTAATCCTAGACAAGATATGATATGTGTTCTTAGTATTTTTATTTACATATTACTGATTATAGATTTAGCATAATATCAAAGTTTTTGTATCATATTTATCATATTTTTCATTATTTCAAATGAGTTCTATAATGCAATACTTTTTTTTTCCCCTCAAGCTTAGAGGTGCATTTTCAACCTAAGGAGACCTATTATCATTAAGTGGAAAGCGTTTCTTTTGGTCAGCATTAGATGAGTACTTAAACTTTATTGTTTGTTATCATTACATAGTGCAGATTTCTGAAGGCCAGGAAGTTTGATATCGAGAAGACAAAGCAAATGTGGGCTGATATGCTTCAATGGAGGAAAGAATTTGGTGCTGACACAATCCTTGAGGTAATGATTTTCTCTCATGGTATAAAGCTTTATTTATGAATATGTAACTAAGGTTTTTATTTCTATCTCCACGTTAGTTCCATGACTTGCTACTTCACTGTTAATCATGCAGTCGCAGGTATGAAAAATAATGGTAGTTAAAGTTAGGTTAAAAGAGAAATCCATGATTAAAAAAATAATCAAAATGATCATATAGCTCATACAAATTATTTAGTACTTGTTAAAATTTGTATTAGGAAATAATTTATTCCTATTAGAACTTATGTGGATTAGATTTATTTCCTTGGATTGAATTTATTTCTTTTCTTATTTTATGTCGTTTTCTTTATATTCAAGTAATTTTTATGAATTGATTAATTAGAGATATAGGTATTATATCTTTCCTTTCATGTTATTTATTTTTTCTTGTTTTTCTTATTCTAAGATTCATGTAAGAGTATTTATGCCCACTTTTATATGAATAATATAATTCCGTTTAATTCTCAAAACCAACTTTGTATTAGTGCTTTGAAACAAATCCTAAAGTCTCATGTTGTTGGAAACTTCCTGTTCCCTGCAGTATGCAATCTTTGCTGTCCTGCAGGCCTCTTCCTCCGCCCCCTCTTTTTAGTTTTCACCAAAAACTTTCTCCCCCTACAAACCTCGCCGCCGAAATTTCCTCCTGCAGCCTTTCCCGCGGATGGAATTACCTCCTGCAACCCTTCCTGCCGTAGGAACTTCATTCTGCCGCCTTTCCCCTGCCGACTCCTTCCCTCACAATTTTTTCAGCTGCCAGTTTCCCTCCTGCCGGCCATCTCTCCTTCTTATAGCTCCCCCCGTGAGGTACCTGTAGGACTTCTCGTGAGAACTCACTGCAGTCTTCCTTCTTGGTTCTTGCAAAATTGTATCAAGTTTTTTTTTTTCTTTCATTTCCCTTGCAGAGCTATAACTGCAAGCCTGTTTGCAGGCTCATTTGAAGATTTCCTCAATTCCCATACTCCTGCAGTAAGGACAAACGTGTCTTCCTGCCTACTGTTGCGGACCTTCAAAAAGATCGTAGCAATGAAAACTCATTAGATCTGCCCCTTGGTAGGGGAAGCAGAAGAATTAGAAGAGAAAGACAAGCGAAAATGGAAATGGGCGAAGGTCAAGTGGATCTCTATATTGAAGCCGCAACTGCAAGCAGCGAGAGTGTCGAGAATTGGCAGAGGCAGCGGAGAACCCTCGAGCGCCTTCCTTCTCAGCTCTCTAATGCTCTCCTTAGACGTCTACATAGCCATCACCTCCTTTTCCTATCCATCCTTGAAGTTTTATAGCTTTCTGTCGAAAGGTTTGACTTCAGAGGGCACAACAGCCTAAATGAATTGGACATGTCAAGATGCTCAAGTATCTCAGATGATGGCATTAAGAATTTATTGTCCATTTCAAGTTTGGAGAAGCTATGTGTGTCAGAAACAAGATTGACTGTTGATGGAGTGCTCTGTTTCTCTTCCTTTGTCAATTTTTGTTTGTTGGATCTGGGGGGGATTCCTGTCACTGATAAGACACTATCATCATTACAGGTGTTGACTTTGCTTGAGCACTTGGATTTATGGGGCAGAAATTTCCAACATTGGTGCTACTACCGTTGAAAGATTCCCTATGTTGTGTTTTTTGAATATAGCTTGGACCAAAGTTACCAGATTACCTTATCTTTCTATTGCTTGTTTATAACATGAGTAATTACACTATCCATTTTATAGTTGAAGGAGACAACAATGCCAGTATTCCTTTGTCAATATTGATTGTTGCTAGAGCGACTTATTTTTTTAAGTCTCCAATCAGACTGCTTGAAATTTTTGGATATTTCTTACTCAAACATTGGCAACTTCAACTTCTTGGTTTCTTTGAATAGCCTAGAAAATTTAATTCCTAGTCATACCCAGATAATAAATGGTTTAATGGAGCAAGTAGCCTCAACTGGAGAGAAATTCAGGAGATCTTCCTCCGGACCTTTTTTGCAGCAGACCCTCCTCCGGACCTTTTTTCTTGCTATAGACCCTTTCTAAGGACATACCTCAGGCCATAACCTGTAACTTTTCTTGCAGCAGACCCTCCTCCGCAGCATTTTCGTCACACTAGCCCTTTCTTAGGTCGTACCCTAGGTCATACCTTACAATTTCCCCTGCACGGGTTCTTTTTTCTGTAGGTCATACCCTGTAACTTTTCTTGCAGGTGTTCATTTCATTACCTACATGCCATATCCTACAGTTTTTGTAGGTTGTCTGTTTCCCTGCAAACTTCCTTGTAACATTACCTGTAGGAGCCTTAGGAGCCTTCTGCCTACCTACATACATTACAAAAACTGCATTCAAAGACAACCACAGTAAACTAAAAGTCAACTTTTCCTATAGGTTGTCTACTTCCCTACAAACTTTCCTGCAACATTATCTATAAGTGTCTTTCATCTACCTATAGACACTTTAAAAACTGCAGTCAACTAAAAATATCCCTAAATGCTCTTGTGGTTGATTACTAAGTACAAGATGAAGACTTCAAGTTCTGCCTCATAAAGAATCTTCTCAACCATTGTTTAATATTTTCTAATTTATCTCGAACATGGTTGTCAACTATATTTCAACTTGAGGGGGAGTATTAGAAGTTATATTAGGAAATAATTTTATTCCTGTTGGGAGTTATGAGGATTAGATTTATTTCCTTGGATTGGATTTATTTCTTTTTTTATTTTAGGCTTTCTTATTTTATATCGTTTCTTTTATCTCTAAGTACTTATTATGAAATGATTAAATTGGAGATATAGGTTTTATATCTTTCTTTGCATCTTATTTCTTTTTTTTGTCTTTCTTATTCTAAGATTCTTGTAAGAGTATTTATACCCTCTTTCCATATTAATAATATAATTCTGCTTTATTCTGAAAACTACTATTAACTTCTTTTAGTAATTTGTAGTTACCCTTTTGTTTCTTATTTTCATTGTAAAAAGAAGTAAAAAAATCTCAAAGTTATGTATTTTTCTTATTCTCTTTATGTTATGAAGGATTTCGAGTACAAGGAGATTGATAAAGTCTTGGAGTACTACCCACAATGTCATCATGGCGTTGACAAGGAAGGCAGACCTATTTATTTCGAAAAGCTTGGGCAGATCGACACTAACAAAATGATGCAAGTCACAACCTTGGATCGGTATATCAGCTATCACGTAAGGGAGTTTGAGAGGATCTTCGCCGTCAAGTTCCCAGCTTGTTCTATTGCTGCAAAATGTCACATTGATCAAAGCACTACTATTCTTGATGTGCAAGGAGTGGTACGCCATTGTTTCTGGTTTTGTCAAACAAACATGGATATGCATAGCTTTGCCTATAGCTCTCTTCCAGTGTCTTCGCGATACCATGATTGGTAAATTTTGCATACAGGGAGTCAAGAATTTCAACAAGACAGCAAGAGAGCTAATCGGTCGTCTTCAGAAGATAGATGGTGATAATTATCCAGAGGTTAAAATGATTCACTCCTAATAGTTTTAGTATGTTGGTAATGTTTTTATAATTACATAAGAACAACTTTTTTTTTTCTTGTGTGTGTTCAGACCTTGAACAGCATGTTCATCATCAATGCTGGCCACGGATTTAGGCTCTTATGGAACACGGTCAAGGGATTTCTTGACCCGAAAACTACTTCAAAGATTCACGTGAGCTTACAAATTTTTCTATTATATTTTATAATCTTTGGTACAAGAATGCAAATGCATAAGTTTTAATTTCCACACCAGGTTCTTGGCAACAAGTACCAGAGCAAACTCCTTGAAGTAATCGATTCTAGGTAGGTCTGGAATGTGAATGACATTTAAATCATTCATACAACCTTGAATTATGAAAGAGGGAGTCTTATCATGATAATATGTTACACGTACAAGTGTTACTGATTCTACTATTGTGCATTGTTAACAGTGAATTGCCAGAATTCCTTGGTGGTACATGTAAATGCGCCAATGAGGGAGGTTGTCTTCGTTCTGATAAAGGCCCGTGGAAGGATCCTGAAATTTTGAAGGTCGTTATTTTTTTATTTAATATTATTTCATGATAAAATAAAGACGCACGTTGAGGCCTGACTTATCTTTGCATTGTTTGAAGATTATTCAAAGTGGTGAGGCCAAGTCATTAAAGACAAGCTATGCTTCCAGCACTGATGAGAAGATGATATTTGAGGATGAGATCATCTACCATAAGGTAGCAACCATAATACTGGAGTAATATCCATCATTTTGATTAAAAAAATTGATAAACAGTCGACAAATATACATCATGGACTAATTATTACTTCTCTTTGTTATCGTTGTAAAGAGGAATGATTCATTTTCTAGTGGGACTTTCACTCCTGCCGAAGATGTGAATTCCCCTCAAATTTTCCGGAGGATTATTGAGCACCCACCTCTGTCACCTGTTCGGGAGGAGAAAGATAGTTACGATCAGATGAAGGTACTGAAATGGTTACTGTCAAGAGCAAGATTTATTTAAAGGGACTATCTTTCCATTTTCTTTCGTTTACAACAGCAGACTTTCATCTCTTCATTGAGTGAAAAATCCATGCTCGGTTTCATTTCTCTCATCTTGATTAATTTTAATTTGTCAAGAAATAAATGCACTTTTTTTTCAAGAGCTTGGGGCAGCACACAAAGAAAGCATGTTTTGCATTAGCTCCTTATTTTTTTTCGCTTTGATTGGGAGGAAACTTTATGTTCTGTTTGATTGCTTTATTTCATTACAGGCATTAAATGCTTCAGCTTGGTAGCCCTGATTTTACAATGAAAATTAGAGTTGCATTTATTTTTTCCTTGAATTTATTGCCCAAATTATTCAGGAAAAGTGTCCTTCCTTTGATGTCCCAATGGTTGACAAGACTGTGGATGACAACTGGAACAAGGAATTGTCACATTACAAGGTTGCCAGTTCTAAAGGTATCTCTTAAGTTCTTCATAAATCTTTCTTCCATACTAATTTTTTTTATTAGTGAGAAGTTTGAGTCTTCCAACAATAGCTTGGTGCAATGATACGATTATTCTTAAAAATGTGTTTCAAGATTAGCTTTTTACGAATTCTTTGATTCAAACTGTCAAACAGGCTTTAATATATATATATTTTTATTTCGTAGTAAACAATTATCTGTTTCTTTTTATTTGAATTTTATTTCTTGTAATTTCTTGTTAGCCGGCTAGTTGCATGGAGTCATTCCTCTCTTGTAATAGCTCCTGCTGATGGGATGAAAATGCTGACTGTAATGATGATGGTGATGAATTTTAATGGAAGCATAGGTTAAATGAATAAAAGAAGTTAGCAGTGGAGCCCTGAATTATAATTTTATGCAGGTTTGTATGACATTGCCAATAATTGCAAGAATGACAAGCTGCATGGTAGTATCTTCACTGGAGTCATGGCCTTTGTCATGGGAGTTGTCACCATGGCCAAGATGTCCAAGAACCTCCGGAAGAAGATTATGGATGAAAAGGATGCCTGCTACTCCAATTCAATGGAAAAGAGCCAGAGCGTGGAGGCCAAGCCCACTGTTTCCATGATGGAATTTTCTGTGGTCATGAAGCGCCTTGGGGAGCTAGAGGAAAAGGTGATTGCTCTCAGCAAGAAGCCTGAGCCATCTCCAGAGGACGAATTGCTCAAATCTGCTGTGAACCGTGTGGCAACATTGGAAGCTGAGCTTGCAGCCACCAAGAAGGTAAGGCTATGAATAGCAGGCTCTTCATCAAATCCATATTAACCAACATCAGCTGTTGTTTGTCACCAATGTGCAAGTACAAACTTTTCAATTTGAGGAAAGTAATACACTTGCATGTCATAAATAACTGTTAGTGTTCCTTTAGAAAATGTTCTTGATGAAATTTAAAATAGTAATCATCATCATCATCATTATTAGCCTTAATAAACTCTTTTTGGTCAATTTTACGAGTGTTCCTCTTCTATTAGTTCCTGATGTGTATTGCCTAAGCCGTTAAACACATTCTTCACAATTTTTTTTATTAACCTCTATTCATCTTTAAAGAATTGATTGCTTGAAAAAGATACCAATTTCATTAATGACTTGGCCTTACATAGAGCCTTTACAATATTTATAAATAAATCCATAGACTTCTTCTATTTACAAATAAGACCCTACATTAGATACAAATCTCAACACTTCTCTTCAAGATGGGCAAAAGATATTCACTAAGCCCATCTTGTCACATAACCTAGATAAATCTAATGAGATAAGTCCTTTGGTAAGGCGGACAACCACTTGCTCTCCAGTGGCTGCATGACTTAGTTGTAGTAGTCCGTTATTCTGCTTTTCCTTGATGAAGAACTTATCAATCTTTACATGTTTGGTTTTATCATGTTGCACCAAGTTGTTGGCAATGCTAATTGCTGATTTGTTATCACACTACAACTTCATTTGATCTCCTTGTTCCATCTCGAGGTCTTTCAACAAGGCTCTCGGCCACATCATATGAGCAACTCCTAAAGTCATGATCCTATACTCTGCCTCTGTTGTTGACCTCGCTACTATGCACTTTTTCTTGCTCCCCAAGAGACCAAGTTGTCCCTATGAACATGCAGTATCCAGATGTGGACCTCCTGTCATCCAAACAACTCGCCCAATCAGAGTCACAAAATCCCTTAACTCTTACATGGTCATTCTTGCAAAAGATCAACCCCTTCCTTGGTGCATTCTTCAGATATCCCAGAATCTCATATACTGCAACTATGTGACCCTTCCTCGGATCATGCATGTAGCAACTCAACACACTTACTGCAAATGATATGTCGGGACGAGTGTGACTTAGATAGATGAGTTGACCTACCAACCTCTGGTAATTCTCGCGATCAACTGGCTCTTTTGCCTCTGCGCTCAACTCTCTCTTCTAATCAATTGGTAAAATTACAGGCTTGCATCCCAACATGCTTATCTCTTTGAGCAAGTTTAGCACATACTTTCTCTGAGTTAGAACAATCCTCTCTGTTCCACGAGTCACCTCAATTCTGAGAAAGTTTCTAAGTTGTTCCAAATCCTTTACCTTAAACTCTTTGCCCTAACTTGCCTTCAACTGAGCAATCTCTCCCTCATCATCTCTAGTAACAATCACTTCATCCACATACACACAAGAATAGTAACGTGACCACCATGTCGTCGAAAAAAGACAGTGTGGTCCACATTGATCTGCTGATAGCTCATGCCTATCAATGTTTTCTTGAACCTGTCCATACAATAAATTTCTCAATCTAGATACCTTGCTCACTGTTTGGTTTGTGTCGAAGCCTAGGGGTATCTCCATGTACGCCTATAGCAGATCCCCACATCCAGTTGGTGGCAGCTCCATCCATCATTCACAACTAGAGAGACGAGTGTCCTGATTGTGTTCATCTTTGTCACTTGTGCAAATGTCTCTTCATTATTGAAGACATACGTCTGATTGTACTTTTTCGCAACCATCCTTACTTTGTAGCGATCAATCTTTCCTTCTGAGGTCTGCTTTAATTTGAAGACCCATTTGCATCTGATTGTCTTTTTCCCTACCAGTAGCAACACGAGCTCCCATGTCCTGTTTTTATTGAGAATACCGGGGTCCTCCTGCATTGTTGCCTTTCACTTTGGATTCTCCTTAACTACGTGCCAACACTTGGGTATAACGACATTTTCCAAAGATGCAATGAATGCTCCATATATAGGTGATATGTTAGAGTATGAGACAAACTTGGTAATGTCATGTGAGAAACCAAAACGATCAAGAGGATGACTCACATGGCTGCGAGAGATTCTCCTTTTCCACCTTCGAGCTCATTTTTCTCATTTTTCAACTCTTCCTCAGTCAATCCTTCCTACACGATGGAACAGGGCATCGTTCCCATCTGTACCAATCTCTCACCATCACTGCTCTCCCCCTCTAGCTTCATACCTCCATCTTCTGACGAGTTACCAAAGGGTGAAGTCACCTCCAAAGTGCAATATGGCTTGAATTCTCTAAAAGTCACATTCATACTAAAAAACGGTCTTTTTTATTGGATTTCAACAAATATCTCTTCTGAGTGGCAGCATACCCAGAAAATACATTTCACAGCTCTGGATCCAACTTCTCTGTTGATGGTCTTTTATTTTTCACAAAACATACATAATCAAATACCTTTAATGAGAGGATCCCGCCATTATCTCCTTTCAACTATTCATAAGGAGATTGCCACTCCAGCACAGTTGAGGGCATTCTGTTGATCAATTGACCGTCTGTCAAAGAAGCTTGGCCCCACAAATACTTTTGGACATTCATCAAGATCATCATGCTTCTAGCCATTCGGCTTTGTGTAGGTTTGTATGGACAAGTGGTTTGATGTTGTATGCCTTGGGCCGACAGGTACTCCCCAAACGTCTTGTTGGTATATAGTCTATCTCATTATTAGATCTCAATATCTTCACTACTACAACCTATTAAGTCTGAATTACCCTGCGAAAGTCTTTAAAGCAGGCAAGCACATCATTTTTACTTCTCATCAAATATAATCGAGTAACACGAAAAAAACAATAAATGAAAGTTACAAAATATCTGTAGCCATTCATTGAAGTTATGGAACAAGGTTCCCTTACATTTGAGTGCGCCAAATAAAAAATACAAGAAATCCTATTACCATTACTAACATAAGAGCTCCTAGTGTATTTACCAAACTCACAGGCATCACTCATAAGTTTGTGTTTATTTGTATTTTCATACAAAGACGGATACAAACGACTAAATAGACTAAAATGAAGAGTGTTTCATGCGCTTGTGAAGTAGCAACAACACATTCTCCACACTTCTCTCAGATTCTCCTACTCCAACACTCTACCATGGATGTTAAGGCTGAGTCTATCCCTTATCTATCCATGTACCAATTCACTGTGCCATGTATCAGTCCAAAGTCTTCGGCCAATACCCTTCCCTTGAAAGATCACTTTAGTAATATCAAATAAAACAACACATTTTAGTTAGAATATAATGCCATTAATGGATAAAAGGTTCACTGGGAGAAGGGGCATGCAAAACATTGGACATAGTCATAGAATTAGTACAACTCATTGTACCCTTACCAACAACATGCTGTGTTGTATTATCAGCGGTCTGAATGCTCTCTAAAACTACTAAGTGAGTATAGGAACTGTCACATGTCGAAATGCACCATAATCTACTATCCATTATGGTGATCTTGTGATGGATATAAAAACAAGAACATGTGTATCACGAGTATCTTTAGTTGAGTGAGCATAAGTAGCAGTATTCTCCTTGGATGATGATGATAAGGAGGATGCATCCTCAGTTACATCAGCTGCCGCTTTCTACTTTCTCTTCAGCATTTCTAAGAGCTCATGGTCCTCATTGGTAAAGACCACTCCTGTCTCTTTCTTCGTGTTTTGCGACCATCAGTTTCACCCGATGGCTCACTCTTCCACTCCTTTGGCACCCACGATTACGACCACAGCCTCTAGACTGTCCACGTTCACCCGTCTCTCTCTCATTTAGTGGCTTTGGACAAGCCTTGCTCAAGTGTCCCATTTCTTCACAATTATAACACCTGCGGTCTTCCTCTGGACACCTATCACACTTGAGCTCGAGATAGCTGAAGCTAATCGTGTACCTGGAAGTCCACTCTGCCTAGAGTGTAGCCTCATGCAACTCTGTTCCTGCAATATCGTGACGATGGCCTCATCTAGTGAAGGAATCGTTGCCTGGGCTAGGAGGACCGATCTCGTGTGATCAATGGCCGGGTTCAGATGAGTCAGAAACTACATAGTCCTCATCTGTGCAAATATCTCCCTCCTCTTGCACCCCTGATCACTATAACTTGACATAGGTGAGAAGTGATCAAGAGCTTGCCACAGTCGCTCTAGCTCTACGGAGTACTTCTGAATCAATTTATCACCTTGTACCACTGCGCCTATGTCACGATGAATTTGGAACCTCAGTTCCAACATAGGTCCTCTTTAGCTTTGCCTAGATGTCATTCACCTTTCGAATGCCCTCCACTGATGTGACAATCAATGCAATCATCGAATAGAGTAGCTAGGTCTAAATCAGTGCATGTGTGGTCCTCCACTTATCACCCTCAGCATTCTCACACTTTGGCTCGACCCTCATTAGGTATTCTTCTAGTCTCTTCCCTACTAGAACAACCACAATCCGATATGACCAACTCAAATAAGTGGCCGACCCATCGGGCTTTAGATCCACAAAAGGAAGATCTAGTTTTTACTTGCGTTGGAGCACGTGTTGAGCTAGTGGCTCCCTTTGAGACGCTTGCTCCCTGTATTAGCCCGACCAATATCTTCAAAACATCACGATTTATCTTCCCCAAAAGTTCCAATTCTTTACCTCCCATACTATCTCTGTCACCTAACATCCTTAATCATAAGGATAAGTGTAGACCACACATAACACGAGAATTTTCTTCCAGCTGCTCTAAGCCGCGATGCCTCCGGCTGTTCTTCCCACACAAAGTCGAAAGCTTCTTTTCCCTGTTCAGGTGACATCTATGTCGTCCTCTTTTCTTCTGAGAACTTCATAAATCTTCCACACCCCTCCTACTTGTAAGCCTTCCAAAACCCTGCCCGCCTTTTTCTCTTTGTCGCGATTGTATGGAACCATTCGATCATCTACTTACTTCCATGATCAATCCCGCACGCAAAATCGTAGGATCCTTGCATCTGAAACCTCGCCACAGATCCGTGATCCTTGCATCTGAAACCTTGTCGTGATCCTTGCATCTGAAACCTTGCCACGGACTTGGCTTCCTCGCGCAATCAACCCCGCATGCGGAACCACATGGTCATTGCGTTCTAAACCTTGCCATAGAGTTGTTGCTTCCTTGATACTCTGATTCCCGTGCAGTATCGTCGCTTCTCCACGCTCAAACTGGTAAGTTGTAACCCACGCTAGTTCTTGCACAGTGCAACAACAACTAGGGTTTGGGCTCTGATACCATAAAGAATTAATTGCTTGAAAACATACCTATTTCATTAATGGCTTTGGCTTATATAAAGCTTGACAACATTTACAAATAAATCCCTAGAATTTTTCTATTTACAAATAGGACCCTACATTAGATATAAATCCCAACAATCTTTCCTCTAATTCTCTCCCTATTTCTCTATCTTTAAATTTATTTATTCATCTAATATGTGTATTCTCTACATTTCATTATACATGTTGAAATCACTTGACTTATTTCAATTACCTTGTTTTCAATAGATATTATTCTAGACATTCTACAATATAATCATTCATAAATATATTCTTCATAATTTTGCTACACATAACCTTAATATTCTCATTTCTGTCATACTATGCAATATTATCGATTTTATATTGTGCAACACTTTAGATCCATATAGAATCATAATCTCATTGGACTAATTGTTATTTTATAAAAGTTACCATTAATTCTTTATGATACTCTTGAGGTTTCCCATGTGAACTACACAACCTTAACTCTAGAAATTACATGCTACCGTGTATCCTCATTCTTAACCGTTAATTTATCGTCTAATAATATTGATTGATAATGTTTAATATAACATATAATATACTCAACATTTACTTTAAAACTCTCTTCTGTCTAAACGCATTTTCTGTAGTACTAGCATAAGTGCAATTCAAAACAATAAAACTTTTTCCCTCATGACTCATCTACATCTTTGATGTAACCACTAAAATCTCTTTCAGGTTCTAGAAGAAACACTTTTTCGCCAAGCCGAGATTTTTACTTACATTGAAAAGAAGAAGAAGAAGAAGAAGAGGTTGGTAAGTTTGTAACATAGCAAACTAAAATAATAGTCTGAAAACTTAACCCCCAATATTAAACCATAGTAATGTTTTAGTAAGAAAACTGATTTCATTTATTCATCTATTTTTAAGTCATATATATTTCCTCTTTCTCACATGTAGAACTTTCTTTGCTGGTAAGTGGTGGTCAAAAGAGAAGGACAATGATGCTGCTAGCTACAAACGATAAAAAGCTCCTTGGTATATATATCACCGCAACAAATGCAGTGCACTCTTCCCACAATTGGTTTTTGATACAAATTATTTAATTCATTTGTTTTCTTTAATTATTTAATTCTTTTGTTCTTTCATAGTCTAATGGTTTGTTCTAACTAAATGCCCACAACTTGGGGACTAAATAATGTTGTGGGATATGAAGTATACTATTCCAACCCACAACCTGCATATTGTCAGCTACAAAAAATAAAAATTTCTTCTGAATACATTTTACTATATTCTGTGTTTCCAGCTTTTACCAGTATCATAATGGTGACTGTTGAGGTGAATTCCGACTTCTACTCTTTGAAACATGCTCGTAGAACGTAAATTGAAGGAAATTATGAAACCACCAAGAATTTTATAACAAAATATTCACCATCAGCATTATAATATAACCTACAAATTTCTCCCAAAAAGTTCAACGTTATCATTTTTGTTTGGTAAAAACACTCATTAGAATGAGTTATTATTTTTTAGAGTGTAGTTGGGAGATGTTGGAGATCTCTATATTGTTTCATTAGACTTGATACATATTTTATTCTTAGAGTTAATTAATGAAGAACTTAATTTATTCTGTAATTTCCTTTGAATCTACAAGACTAATAAATTCATTAGCACCAACTTCATGTTGACATATCCGAGTCCCTGACAACTCGCTCAGCTCGACTAGTACTACAATTCGGTTACTTTTGTTTTAGGTGTTGATAGCATCAGAAGAAACCTTGTTGTTGCCTGACACCACCATCATGTATGCAGGAGTCAAATCTAAGTTGTGATACTTGTTTAGTGATACAATACAAGTCCATGCACACAAACTTATTTTGAGTAATCACTAAATTTCATTTGAATTGATTATATTAATATGAATATTTGATTAACGTGGTATTTGGCATACCATATTATTTTTCAAATATTTTGCTCTCTAGATGATTGTATACATGATTTTGCAAGAGTGATTATGTCATCAATTGAACTATGACGTGATATGATTGATTTATTGTCGAATCGAAATTTTTTGATTTATTTTACGCCTATTCTATGAATCATCTTGGTGTACAGTAATTCTTGCACGCTCTTTTTCATAAATATTTTTTTCTCAGTTCTTATGGACATTATGTTGGATTATGCATACTATCTTTTTTGACTTGTTTTATTGTTAACATATCCATATAATTGGAATTTTACTTTGGCATGCAATTTTAAGCTTAGTATTTAAATGATTTGGCATAAATTGATTGTGTAATTTGATGTTTTTCTTTAGAAAGTTTGAGACTTTCTTATAACGTTGCCACTACTTTACTATAAATATCATTTTTGTTTGTCCTTCGTCATTTCATTCATAGAAACCAATCCTAAATGAGACATTGAGAGGGACAAAAAGATTTTAGATAGAAAAAGCTTGATTGAGAGGATTTAGAGTACGATCTAGGAGGTTGCTCAGGATAATTTTTTGACATTAGATAAGCCTGTTATCCTAATTCATAATTTAGTGATTTTGTCTAATTCTGTTGATTTCATTGAAAGAAAGATGTGTTAATTCTTTGAGAAAGTTGAGCCTATAACTACTAGTGCAATTTGATAGTTTTACACAATTTATGTGATTTTCTTCATTTTTTATTGAATTCCTTAAAGAAATGGGAGACAAGTATAAGATTCTAAAGAATTATGTCTTAGTATTCAATGATCCTTTTTAGGTTGCACAAAACACATATTGGGTTTCTAAGCTACATATTGTGCCATTCATGGGGCTTTTATTTTACACCTATTTCTATATAGTATTTAATATCGTATTGGCAATACAATGCTACTTTTAAAACTATTTGCTTAACATGACATCTATTTATGTATATTAAATCAAGCATATTACTTTATTCTATGAATTTTGTTAATGATTATTACACATTTTAAAAAATAAACTACTTTGTTATTGTGTCATTTGCTTTCTGTGAGTTATTTGATATTGCCAATATAAGCTTATTATGTAAGTGTCATGGAATGCATATATACAACTAGTTTTTATGTTGGTTGAGCCTATTTGTCTTAGTATAGAAGAGGGAGCTGATGGATTTTCCTTTTAAATATATGAGGAGATGGTCCCAAAATTTAATGATGGTGTCCTTTTATATTAGTTGATGGGCTTGAGATTAAGATCCTCGTATTTTAATAGCCTAATCATTATGTTGGAAATAAATACATATGCAAATTTAAGATAATTTGTGATATATTTATTTAGCTAGCTAGCAACCATACATTACTTGCTTTAATCAAATGTGTTGATTTATTCATTTCCATTTATAAACATGGTATATCTATTTTTATTTTTTATATTTTTAGGTCTTCTTGTTTGAATTCATTTAAATTAACATATAATCTAAGTTATCAATTGTACACTATATTTCATATTATAATATATATTATGGTATTAATGTTAAGCCATGCATGTACAATTTAATTTGTGCATATGTGGTAGAAAAAATTCATTTATATGATTTATTCTAAAATTTCAGACAAACTTACGGGCATGTATGTTGCCCTTCCTCTTGCAGTGAAGTCATCAATAGATTTTGTGTAGCCTACTGAGCTAATTACTTGCTCTGTTGTAATGGATATGTTTTTAATTTTAAGGTAAGGTACCCTAATACTAAAAGTTTAGTAGACAAGTTGATTGAGTAGATGACTATTAGATTATAAATATCAATTGGTGCAATCATTTGTTGAGTTTAAGAGCACTAAAAAGAGAAGGGAAACCTATGTGTGCAAAGGAACTATGAACCTTTTTTGGCTTCAAATCCTCAAAATCAAACGCAAACAAAATCTAATATTTTAACAGTCAAAGATATAAATTAAAAAAGATATGTACGTGTATAATTGTATGAGAGAGTTTCTAATATGTGATAAACTAATACTTAAGCGATCAAGAGTTAACCACAACTTAAATGATCTTACACCAAAGAATATTAGTGCATAATGGTAATGAATTAACTAAACTCCAAAGTGTAAGATCACACTAGTGACCATAGGATTAGTTTAAAATGTTCCTCAAGTAAGTTTATGAATACTAAACACGATACAACTAAATACCCAACTACATTATCTAGGATAATCAAACAATTTAACAATAAAGACAAATATGAATGCACAAGAAAATGATTATTAAGATTTATGCAGTAAGTGAGAGTTATAACCATTGAAGCAATGGTAAGTAAATATACTCCGCACAACCACAGAGGAGGAAACATTGCCATAATCATGAAGGAAACATTTAGGCCAAAGCGAAGAATTTTGGAAAAATTCAATAATATAAGCATTAACTATAGGAAACAGAAAACAAAAATTTTGTGCCTCACAAACATCACTAAGGTAGCTTCAACTAGTTTCCACAAATTTCGACACAATTCACTTTTACAAAATAAAAACCTTAGCCAAAGTTTCCCTAAACTTTGGCTTTCTATTAAATGATACAACCGTTAAATATTGCAATACAATCTATAGAAAATTGTAAGATATATAAATAAAAATAGTATTATAAGCCTACAAATAATGAAAGAGATAGCTTTAGGCAACAAAATTTTTTGAAGGAACTATTTGTAGACAAGCCCTTAATTTTTCATCTAAAAAACACAATAAAAATTATCTTATAATGAAATATTTTAAGTTAATAAATTTGTTATTTTTAAGTTCTTACTATACATTAGTTTGATAGAATAGAAGACCCCTTCTAATAATGAACCAAATAACATATAAATATAATTTAAGAACTTCATCAAGAAAGTTAGCAAATGTTAATTCTATAGCTATTATAATTATATAACTATTGGTGAAATTTGGGTATGATGGGGCCTCAACATTATGATCTAGAGTGTTATTAACACTCTTATCTACCAAGATTTTGTTTTAGTAGTTGGAGATGAAAATTTGTTAATTAACCTAAATTTATTATTATTATTATTATTATTATGTTATAATGACAATATATTCTATGTGATTTTATAAATAATGAATGTAATGAACACAATGGAATTTAAACTAATCTTTAAATCATTAAGCATAAGATAATCATATAACCAAATAAAAAGAAATGCCTAATTAATTATAATTTTCATAATTAGACAAATTTGAAAAAATGTGAAACATGTAAAATGATTAATATGCTAACATTAAAATCATTGAATTAAGATATATTAATAAGAATGATTAAGCTAAGGTCTTTGAAAGAGCCTTATTTGAGATAAGATGTGATATTAAGGATGGAAGATAATTATAGATCTTCTACATAAGAAAATAAATGATGGAAGCAAAGTTATGAGAAATCTTTCAAATATTTACTCATAATTTTATGAGACTCCAAATCAAGTGTAAAGATTTAGAGTAATCCTTCAATGATTTTAGCTTTTAAAAGCACTTCATAGATGATCTAACACATTGCTAAGAAAGAAAATAAAACTATGCATACAAAGAAGTAGATCATAATAATAAAGTGTTATAGATCTCTATTTAGATTTAAAAATTAGTGAAGAGAGATCATAAAGATAGCATAATAAATTAATAGTAAACATTCATATTCATACCCTTTAGGTTTTCTATCTTAAACTCCTAGAGACTTCGCTTAGAAGCACATATATGATCACAAAAAGAACTTATTATTACATGATCTTGATTATTTCATTAGCCCTTAAATATTACATTTTAATATTATAATGTTTAAACAAATTTATCAACATTCATTATATTCTACTTTGGCTCTTAACTATTAATTCCATATGAATATTAACAAATGAAAGTTCATAATTGGCTAATTGAGCTCAAATCATATATATTATGTAAAATTGGATTAGGAGACACATCAAGGTTGAGCTATTGAGTTCATGCATTATTAGTTAACTTCTCATAGTATGCAAGATGACAATGCTTAAATTCCAGGTGCTTAAATTCATGTGGGCAAGCCAATTAGAGTTGCCTTATAAAAGTCATTAAGATTGTAAGTTTGTAATTTAATGAATTGATCAAGGAATTATTTACCTTCAAGCAACTTGATTGTGTTATCTAATAAGAGAAAATCCATCCTTTTGTATGAAATTAAATTATTTTACACCTAAATCCAACAGTTACTTTATTAGAGTTGATGGCTTTTTAAAAATCTTTAGTGGAAGAGAGAGGAAGATTTATAAAGTTGATGTTGATGTTAGGCTGTTTTTGTGTTGTGCTAAATATATCTTAAATATAAATATTTAAATAATCAAACACGACTTCAAAAATAATATAATATCTTGAAAGGTAGAAATATTATTTTATAAAAAAATTAATGATTTAAATATTTTTTTTGACATTTGATGGGTCTACATTTAAACCAACAAATCTTTTCTTTACCTAACCTGAAGTTTACATAGAGTAGATTAATCTAGGTTTCTAATTTACTATAAGTGCAAACCTCTATAGTTAATTACTTCTTAATAATCAAATGTGTCTTAAGAAAGCTTTCAATTAAGGTTGAGGTTGTATCTTCAATAATGTCAAAGCTTAAGTTTCGACAATTGTTTATTTATAATTTCAAATGGAAAAGACTAAATGCGGAACAAATCTTTTTAGAACCCAAAGAAGAAAAAGTAGGGAGTGCCAAGGATTCTGAGAAACTCAAGATCTGCTTGGGGTAGCTGCAGCTTATTAAAAAGCAATTATGAAGCAGCTGAATAATAATCAGATGCTCAAAAAACTGCAATGACTATTAAAATATTTTCTTTAAAGTCAGATCGTAGCTTGACAGCTGCAATCGCACCTAGCTAGAAGTGGTGGAACTTTTTGAAAAGACTGTCAAATTGCAGTTTACCCAAACAAATAAAACTACGGTATGAAACCACACCGCTACCTCACTACTGCCCCAAATGGACCCTCAATGAAACTTTAATTACCCTATTATTTGACTTTATCAATTTTGAAGTTGAAGAAATTTTAATATTTAAATTGACATTTTTTTTAGAATATAATTAGGACTTATATCCCACGATATTTAATCATGAGAAAGCCTAAGGGTGAGGATTTGTCGTGCTAGATGAACAATCATAGAATCCTAAGATTAAAGGTCAAGCAAGCCTGACACGACTAGACTTACAACCCTATATGGATAGGGCCACCATTTAAACCCACTTAATCGTAGTAAAACCACGCATGATCGATCTCATGAAATCCAAGATAGAATATGCAATTATTTATTAAGAAAAGTAGGTCTCAAAACTTGATTATAAAATCAAGATGCCTAAGTTTAATTGGTATGCAATATCCTACGATTAATGAAAATAATTTTTTTTTTTTTGCAATTTCTTTTTTTTTCTTTATCTTACCACGCTTTATAGTTAAATTTTAGTGTCAAGTGATAAACAAAGTTATGTATAAGTATGCAATCCCAGATAATGAACGCACAGAAGATTAATTTATAGGCCAAGTCGATATGCAGAGACAGACTGATTCTATATGACAGTGAACCTCAAAGGACAAATCATCACATTTGTGCAATGAGTGGGGGTTTAAAGATAAGGAATATAATCAATATGAGTGCATATGAGTAAATATTATATATATTTATTATTATTTTTTTCTATTTACATATTCCAATAGTGAAAATCTGGTTCGATTCAGGGTACAAATGAGCGAATTATGAAGATTTTAAGTTGGGAGGGTATATTAACAATTTTGAAAATTTACACATGTACTAATTTATTCCAAATTTAAATCATATTGCAAATATACCCATTTCATTATTAACATTATTTTGAAAATAGTGATTATTCATTTAATGATTTCTATGAATTATGTTTTTATTTCTTATTTTGTTTTCTAAATTTCATTTTTAGTTATCTGTCATTTATTTATTTATTGAATTTTTATTATTTTCTTGTTATTTCCTTTTAAAAATTTAATTTTCTTATGTATTTTTTATTTTTCTTTATCCAAGAAAATTACAGAAGGCTTTTATATTAAAATTTAATCTTGAAAGACAATCCACGAAAAAAGAATTTCTACATAAGCCACTCGTAGAATCAAGTTTTTGTGCTTGTTCTGGGTAAAAAGCAGCTCCCAAAGGAACATATCACTTTGTTTAATTGCACTTAGGGGATGCCCAAGAATACTTTCGATAGGAAGGGTCTTGTTTACATTATTTATGATATCTAATTAATTGGAAAATCAAAGGATTTTTATCATCTCAAGCGGGAGAATCTCGATGCTTTCAGTGCCTATGTCGGGCTATAGGGTAGAGGGTGAATCACCACATCTACTACGGGTGGCGGAGCCTTGGCCTGCAGGGCTCACGAGACGATATTAATGATTTTTTAAAAGAATGAAAGGGCTCCTAAGAGATGTCAAAAGAAAGGGGAGGAATCACTAAGCTGGTAGAGTTAGTTAAAGTGGTACTTATACTTATCATCAATCCCTTATCAGGTTAAAGTTGTACTTATACTGGAATGACGAAGATGCAACTGCCTTTGGGTTAAAGTATAGGTACTGCTTTAACTCTAAGAGGTGGAATCGCTTAAAGTTGTACTTATACTCATCAATCATACAACGAAGATGCCACTGGAATGAAAAAAAGAAGGGGGGTCCAGCTACAAAGCCAGAGGAATCGCCAAGAATTGAAAGAATAACGAGAAAGTTCTTATATTTGTTCTACCACCAAAGCAAGACTCGTGAGAAATACAGAGCGGAGATTCAACAATTGGCGGGCAATCTATGAAATGCTTACTAGGAGTTGCAGTAGTGATGAATTTGGTGATGTGTCCTTTGTTGTGCGGGAAACTAAAATGGGATTAGTGAGCAACAACAACAGCCTTTGAGTGACTCAGTGAGAAGAAATTAAGAGAGAGCTAGAGCCACTAGCAAGTGGCAACCTGATGTTTGACATTTTGATGTGAGGAACAAGCGAGAGAGCTGCTGGCCAAGTAAGATGTTTCCCCTAGCGGAGCTGTGGGCAAGAAGAAGGAAAAGAATTATAGTAAGTGGGGAAAAATTACCTAATTTACTAACCATATTAAACAAAATATAAAATTCAAGAATTGCCCACCCCGAGAGAAATTATTAAATGCATGGCACACACTTGCAACAAGCCAATAGAAGAAGAGAAAGATGAGGGAGAGAGTGGGCCCCTCCCCTCTCTCTCCTCCTTTTAGCTGGCCATAAACGTGCACCACGCTCTAACTAATTTCTCGTCCAGCACTGCTTACAAATTACATTTCTTTTGTTCCATAAAATTACTTGTAGGATTTTTCCTCTTTCACTTCTGTTTTCTCACTAGCAATAAAAAGAGATCGAGAAATTAAGATAGAAAATGAAATACATAACAATTGAAAAAAAAAAAAATTCATTTCTAATCAACCCACTTTCTTGTCCATCTTAAAAAAGACACCCTCCATATATAACCCTAAAATGTTATACATCTAAATATTAAACTTTGGGTGCCATGCAAAATTACAAATAATGCAAATACCCCCATCTACATAATCCCACAATACTAAGAAAAATAAATCACTTCTCACCCTCCTATCAAACAAACAACCAGAATGGTCCCCTTCTTCCCTTCTCCTCCCTTCCCACACCTCTTCCTTCATGCAATCAAATAAACCCTAGAATTCAAAAAAAGCAGAAGAAACAGATCCGGAAGAAGCTGACAATAGCTAGTCTTTTCCACATTCTCAAAACTGCTGTCGTGTATCCGAGGACTATATGAGGGTGGTGATAAATTATTAATCTTGCTTGTAGACATGGAAGTGTGGAACTGAATTCATGGGAGGTTTACGTGGTAGAGTAGGGCTCACGTGGGCTGAGCAACAGTCGCTTTCTGACCAGCGTGAGGTGATTTAGTTGCAGATACGGAAGTGGAGCCAAAAGGACCACACAGAAAGGTGTATCTTGTAATGCATAACTTCAAGATTTGATGGCGATATCCGACCCCATAATCTTCTTACTTCAATATATATATTTATCAGAGGCTTAATTAC
>NEWO01000223.1:140080-164509 GCA_003013225.1 Phalaenopsis aphrodite
TCTCATAAACTAAATAATATTTTTGAATCTCTTCACATTAAAAATTAATTTTATTGAATTTCTTATTATCTCGCTTTTATTGTTCTTAAATTATTCTTTATTTAATTGATATATATTTTTTTAATTTGTATTAAGAAGATTTATATACATTCCACTCAATTCTATGTATTTACAAATCAAACACCTAAAGTTTAATTTATTCATATCTGTCATCTTATATATACATGAAAATATATATTTTACTTTCAAAAAATTAAAATAAGTATGTTTTGTGATTGCTATTTTGACCCACAATTATTGAATTAAGGTAAAAAGACACTTTTGTAATGTGGTACCGCTCACCTACCACATTTCATCTACCGCTTACCTATCTCCCACGTACCACTCTCTTGCTTCTATAAATAGAGAGGGTTTGAGGCTTAAGAGTGCAAGGGAAGAGATCTTAAGCTGCCATAAAGGAGGAGAGAATAGCTAGAGAGCTAGAGAGGAAGATAACATCTTGAGGCCTTGTATCAAGGTGTCTCTTGAGATGGAGGTCATAGAAGGAAGATGAGGGCTCATCTCTATGTATAAGCTATGTATTCTCCATTTCTTTTGTCTTAGTGAACTATTTGATTGATTCCTTCTCGTGGACGTAGATTTAGCTGGATCGAACCACGTAAACGATATGTGTTTGCTTGTGTTCTTTGCGTTTCATTTCTATGCCAGGAAGTACATATCTCACAACAATTGGCGTCGTCTGTGAGAAGATCCATACTTCTTGGCTAGAGGTGTCCGCGTAAAGGTGTTCGCGGTCAGCGACGAAGAAGAGGAGTTCGACATTCACGAACAGAGAAGCAAGCGAATCGCGTCGCAGGCAGCCGAATTACGACAGATTCAGTGAGCAGTGGAAGCTTTGATCGACTGGATTCGCACTGCAGGTTGTTCAGTTTGGCGAGACGGAGAAAGAACAGTCCGCGAGCGAGGGCCGAAAATTTGTGACAGGGCTGCCAGCAGAGGATTTCGGAGTAGGAGTTCGGTCTTGCTAGCAGCTCGGTCAGAGGGAAGAGACGGAGATCGCGTAGAGAAGAGTTCCGGGAGTTCCCTGTTTGGGAGTTCGCGAAGCAGGAGGACCTGAGCAGTTTGGCGAGGCGCGATGACTCTGGAGAGACAGTTATTCTCGTGCGAGAGACAGAGGAGAAATTCCTGATTTGTTCCGCTGGATGCAGAGGAGTGTCTGCGGGAAGGAGGTGCGAGCACAGAACAGGAAGTTTTCTCCAGTGAATAGGTGTGATCTCTGCCAAAAGGGATCAAAGCTCTCCGTTCGGTTGGCGAAGACAGTGGAGTTCACGGAGAGAATGTAAGAAATTTTGTGAGAATATCTTGGACAACAAGACGTTAAAAGACAAATTTAGGCTGAAAACTTTTGGTTGCTATACAATAGTACAACATTTTAGTGATTTCAGCCTAGTTTTTGGAAGGGCAGCAGGTAGAATTCATTAGAAGAAATCCTAGCCACGACAATGAGTTCCGCCAAATTCGACATTGAGAAATTCAACGGGAAGAATGACTTCAACCTATGGAGAGTAAAAATGAGAGCTCTATTGGTTCAGCAGGGTGTTGCATAAGCTTTGCAAGGGTCGGCAGCATTGCGGCCCGACATGACTGAGCAGGAGAAGATCAACATACTGGACAAGGCCAACAGTTTGATAATTCTGAGCTTGGGCGACAAAGTTCTGAGGGAGGTGTCGATGGAGACAACGATTCAAGCACTTTGGGCCAAACTTGAGGTAACAAAGTCTCTCGCTAATAGACTCTTTCTGAAGCAGCGTCAATACTCCTTCAAAATGCATGAAGACAAATCCATCGTAGAGCAGATCGATGAATTCAACAAGATCATCGACGACCTCGAGAACATCGACGTCAAGATGGACAATGAGGACAAGACACTGCTGTTGTTAAACTCTATTCTTAAGAGCTACGAGCATTTTCAGTGATGTGATGCTCTATGAAAGGGTGCATACTATTACTCTGGAGGAGGTTCAATCTCTGATTAGAGCCAAAAAATTTCAGAGGAAGCATGAAAGGGACAAGGAAGTCAGTAGAGACAATCTTATTGTTAGAGGAAGATCAAACATGAAAGATTCAAGAAATGGTCAGTACAAATCAAGGTCAAGCAAGGATGGCGGGAATCAGTCATCAAGGGAATCTTTCAAGTGTTATCATTGTCACAAGGACAGTCATTTCAATAGAAACTGCATAGACAGAAAGAACAAGTACCAAGAAGAGTCAAAAGAATTAGGAGAAGCAAGCGTAGACTCTGATGACTACGATTCTGCTGAGGCCCTGGTGATAACAAAATCTGAATCCAATAAGGAGTTGATCCTCGACCCAGGTTGTTCTTTCCACATGTGTCCTCACAAAGTCTAGTTCGAGACGCTGCAACAGGAAAATGATGGTTCTGTTCTACTGGGAGACAATAAAGCTCACAGGGTTGTTGGAAGTGGATCAATCAGGATAAGGATATTTGATGGAGTTGAACGAGTACTGAAAAATGTCAGATACGTACCAAAGCTCAAAAGAAATATGATTTCTTTAGGTACGCTAGAGTCAAGCGGATGCTCGTTCAAGGCAGAGAATCACTGCATCAGAGTAATCAAAAAACCTCGTGTCGTCATACAAAAAGTCAGGAAAAATGGGTTGTACTCTCTTATCGGAAGAACCGTGATTACTAAGTCCATGTACTGTTTGGACTTAACAAACTCATGCAAGGGCTGAGGGCCCCTCAGGGGTCAGGTGGAGAAAATCTTTACTTCGAAGCTTCTCAATTGAGGGTCAAGGTGGAGAATTGTTATTTTGACCCCCAATTATTGAACTAAGGTAAAATGACACTTTTGTAATGTGGTACCGCTCANAATCCTAGCCACGACAATGAGTTCCGCCAAATTCGACATTGAGAAATTCAACGGGAAGAATGACTTCAGCCTATGGAGAGTAAAAGTGAGAGCTCTATTGGTTCAGCAGGGTGTTGCATAAGCCTTGCAAGGGTCGACAACATTGCCGGCCGACATGACCGAGAAGGAGAAGATCAGCATACTGGACAAGACCAACAACTTGATAATTCTGAGCTTAGGCGACAAAGTTCTGAGGGAGGTGTCGATGGAGACAACGGTTCAAGCACTTTGGGCCAAACTTGAGGTACTCTACCTGACAAAGTCTCTCGCTAATAGGCTCTTTTTGAAGCAGCGCCAATACTCCTTCAAAATGCATGAAGACAAATCCGTCGTAGAGCAGATTGATGAGTTCAACAAGATCATCGACGACCTCGAGAACATCGACGTCAATATGGACGATGAGGACAAGGCACTGCTGTTGTTAAACTCTATTCTTAAGAGCTACAAGCATTTTCAATGATGTGATGCTCTATGGAAGGGTGCATACTATTACTCTGGAGAAGGTTCAATCTCTGATTAGAGCCAAAAAACTTCAGAGGAAGCATGACAGAGACAAGAAAGTCAGCGGAGACAATCTTATTGTTAGAGGAAGATCAGACAGGAAAGATTCAAGAAATGGTCTGTACAAATCAAGGTCAAGCAAGGATGGCGGGAATCAGTCACCAAGGGAATCTTTCAAATGTTATCATTGTCACAAGGACGGTCATTTCAATAGGAACTGCCTAGACATAAAGAATAAGTACCAAGAAGAGTCAGAAGAATAAGGAGAAGCAAACGTATACTCTGATGACTACGATTCTGATGAGGCCCTATTGATCACAGAATTTGAATCCAGTAAGGAGTGGATCCTCGACCCAGGTTGTTCTTTCCACATGTGTCCTCACAAAGACTGGTTCGAGACACTGCAACAGGAAAATAATGGTTCTGTTCTACTGGGAGACACTAAAGCTCACAGGGTTGTTGAAAGTGGATCAATCAGGATAAGGATGTTTGATGGAGTTGAACGAGTACTGAAAAATATCAGGTACATACCAGAGGTCAAAAGAAATCTGATTTCTTTAGGTACGCTAGAGTCAAGCGGATGCTCGTTCAAGGCAGAGAATCACTACATCAGAGTAACCAAAAACCCTTGTGTCGTCATACAAAAAGTCAGGAAAAAGGGGTTGTACTCTCTTATCGGAAGAACCGTGATTGCTAAGTCCATGTACTGTTTGGACTTAACAAACTCAAGCAAGGGCTGAGGGCCCCTCAAGGTCAAGTGGAGGGAATATTTACTTCGAGGCTTCTCAATTGAGGGTCAAGGTGGAGAATTGTTATTTTGACCCTCAATTATTGAACTAAAGTAAAATGACACTTTTGTAATGTGGTACCGCTCATCTACCACATCTTACCTGCCCCTCACCTACCGCCCACCTACCGCCCACCTACCTCCCACCTACCACTCTCTTGCTTCTATAAATAGAGAGGGTATGAAGCTTAAGAGTGCAAGGGAAGAGATCTTAAGCTACCACAAAGTAGGAGAGAATAACTAGAGAGCTAGAGAGGAGGAGAGCATCTTGAGGTCATGTACCAAGGTGTCGCTTGAGAGGGAGACCATAGAAGAAAGATGAGGGCCCATCTCTATATATAAGCTATGTATTCTCCATTTTTTTTTGCCGTAGTGAACTATTTAATTGATTCCCTCCTTTGGACGTAGATCCAGTTGGATCGAACCACGTAAACGATCAATGTTTGCTTGTGTTCTTTGCGTTTCATTTATATGTCAGGAAGTACATATCTCACAACAGTGATATTGAACATTCAACTGATATAACTATAAAAATGAAATTTAAGTGTTAGATATGTAAATACGTAAGAATTGGGTGATATATATTTAACTCATACAAATCTAATTTTTTAAGAAAATAGAAACATCACATTTGTCTTCTGTGTAGTCCGTATTCCTGCATGATTGTTGAGAGCTTATGGTTGCTTGAAAATGGAACAGTGTATTTGATCGTCTACAACAAAATTTTTTCATGTGACACGAATGTCGAACTGTGATAGGATCTCGTAAAAATTGTTTAAATAAAATTATTCAAATTTTGACTAAAAGTCATTCTAAGTCCTGATTTCAAGAAACTTACAGTCAAGTCCAATAGACCGACTTGACTAGACAGACCCAACGGTACCAAAATCAATCTAATCCGAGTCAAATCAAACCTAGATAGAAAAATTAAATCACTTTGGGAAGTTTTCTATATACATTTGAAAAATAAAACGTATGTCGAATTTGGTGAGCTGATATTCAAATTGAGAATCTCAACAAGATGAATCTAACGATCACAAAATCACTCATTTCTTATATCGTTAAGATACTCAAATGTCCATCAAACATGGTCTGATTGAGGGAATCTCTTCAGACCGTTCGATCAGAGTGACAATTGTCCCCCTCAAATTCAGATTTTTAGTTATATCAGAAGGGCATTTTGTTTTTTCCCCTCTTGAAATATCAATTTTGCCTCTCTTGAAATATTAGATTGTTTTAGCTCCTCCCATGTTAGGCCTAGGAAGGCTGTTTGACCACTAAAAAAAGAAGCTAGTTCTGCCCTCCGAATAACTGTTGATGATGTTGAGTTCTTGGGTAACGATAAGAAGTTAATTAACCAATCTACCCAAATTCTCTTCCATACATACAATACTAAAAATAATAATAATTTCACTCACTCGAAATACGAAATTTAAATTCAGACTTTTATACAGTTTAAAGTTCTATGGAATTTAAAATCAATTCTGTCGTCTAAATTTATCCAACCCATGGAATTAACAAAACTCATTCTTTCGATTTATAGTTTGAATTTTCAATCTGTTAGAGAATTCTGCGGCCAGAATCTCATACCAGAGTACACAAAACCGAAAAAGGGGAGGAGATTTCGTTTATAAATCAAGCAACCAACGCCAGTCGGATCAACGGGAAGAGGAGCGAGCGGCAGTGATCTCTTTCTCCTTCCCTTGAATTCCTCTCCATATTAATTAAAAAGATTTGCAGATTCAATCAATAGCCTTAAAGATTCTATCTGCAATATCTCTTGGGTTCGTTTCCGTTCTCCCTGCACAACCATCGAATTCCGGCGACATCTTCTTCCCCGCAAAGATGCCACCTTTTCTCACAACTGATTAGCTTTGCACTCCCCTGTATCTCAAAACAGACGAGCCTTCTTCGCTCATAAATCAAAAATGGTACTTCAAGAAGAAAGAAACCTCAACAATGGCGGCCGCAGGGAAAGATCTGGTTTCATGCCGAAGAAGCACAAGGCGAATAAAGTTCCGCAGCGTGGGCTCGGCATTGCTGCGCTAGAGAAGCTTCGAAGAGAAGACCAACAGAGCAGGATTGCCGGCTGGTTCTCCGCCGGCGACAATATCACCACCGGTGCAGCTTCCACTGGAGGCAGCGTGCATCTCTCCGCTGGCCTCATTTCACCCGCCCCCTTTCTACCCGCACTCGAGCAAAGCACAAAACCCTGTTTTTTTGGTTCTTCGCCATTAGTTGGGAACTCAGTACAGAGCGAAAGTTCCTCTATTTCAAGCTCGCGGTTGCCTCTACTTCCAAAGAAGCTGCAAGAGGGGCAACAAAGATACTCACTGGTTCTTAAAAACTTCAAAACAGAAAAAAAAAAAAAAAAAATATATATATATATATATATATATATATATATATATATATATATATATATATATATATATATATATATATATATATATATATATCACTTTTTTTCTTAGTGATGAGCATCAATTTTGATTTTAATGTATATGCAGCTGATAAGGAACTTTCTTTTGATTTTAATGTATATGCAGCTGATAAGGAACTTTCTGTCACCTCCTATGTCTTCTGGAGCTAGTCTTCAGATAGAGCCCCCTTCAAACCAAAGCTACGCTAGCATTAATCCTCTTTCCATGCCCGTGCAGAAAGTAATTCAGCAGAGTTCCCTCTATGCTCTAATGATTACCTATTTTTTCATTCTCTATTTTATTTGCTAGCTATCTCATTTTTACTTTGCAAATTTGAAGCGTTCTTGGGCCTTTCATCCGGGCTCAGCTCTAGAATCTGGTAACGATCCCAAAAGAATTGCTTTGTCAAGGTATTGAAACCAAAAATTGGTTTTTTTTTTTTTGGATGTATGATTCATAAACTCTATTGATTAAATGCGTTTAATCGATTGCCAAGTTCAAGCTGTTCTCGAATCAATGTTGGAGCTGAAGCAGAAGCTTCTAAGCTTGATGGAAGCTTGCTCAGTCTGGGTCTTCTGCCTGTTTCAGAACCGAGCTCCATGCAAACAATACCATTTCATAAACACTATGCTCAAAATCTGCAACATATTCAGGTAGATTTTATCATATCATTAAAGGCAGTATTTTTTTTTATTAATTCATTCTACTTCATGTCATCAATTCAGAAATACAGAGAGGAAAATATTTCAGAAGCTATTGGTCCACCCACTCTTTACAATTTCATGGGCCTGCCTCATGATCTCATTAATGAAGCAGATACAGAATCCAAAGATGAATTCTAATACAGATTATCTTTGAAAGTAGAAAGCTTGAAAAATTAAAATTTTGGATGTATAGTTTTCCGTATCATGCAGTAATTTCTTCTCGTTTCCTTGCTTCAATCTAGTATGTTCCAGGCTTTCAACTCCATTGTTGTTTGCAATTATTGGCAAAGCATGAATCAAAATTTACTAGCAATGGATTTGAAGAACTGATACAATTAAAAATCATTATAAATTCATGCTGTTTCAGAACAGAAGGAGAATCTGAGTTAAAGACATGAGGAATTTAAATATTTAGAAAAAGTTGATGGGTGCTGAATTCATGTGAGGTTGCAGAGCAGAGTGTGTTTAAATGTTATGAGTCAATACGGATCTGAGGGTTCGGTGAAAGATATCAAAATGCGGATATGATAGGATGGTGGTCATTTTCATGGCAAGGCCTGTGCAGTCCTACCAACCATTTTACTGAATTAGGGACCACAAGCATCACATGATATATTATGAATAAATACAATATATTTATTATAAATAAAACAAAATGAAAAAAAAAATCAGGGCTGTATCTGAATGGGCCCTCAAGAGTTATTAGCCTTGCAGAACTAAAATTCCCTTTTGCATCTCTCTCTCTCTCTCTTTTGTGGAGATTATTGCATGTATATGATCACTATTGTATTTAGGACTTCTTTTAAGATGAGAGAGAAGAGCTAGAGAGAGAAATGAGAATCAACATTCTCCTAAACCCTAAACTAATATATATATATATATATATATATAATCCATCAAATATACCATTAATATTCTCAATAACTCATGTGTTATATTTCAATCTACTTGAAGGTGTCTTTAGATTGAAAAAAACAAATAATTTCTCTAGTGACCAGCAATATGCATTTGGATGGTCAAATGATTTTGAAGTTCACGAGTGTATGGGATGTAAGTCGCTCTAATATGATCGAGCTAAGCACTTGTTCGTGTTTAAAATTGTTTTTGTTCAAATTTATTTGTGAAATTTATATTTGTTTATGGTTCGATTTAATTGAATTTGGCTTGAATTATTTATTTAATCTTGAAATAGCTCGAAAATTATTGAAAAAATATGTTTTGTTAGAAGTTTGAAATAGTTCGAATTGAGTTCATTTGACTAGTTTGAAAATTTATTTTAAAATGTAGAAAATTTTAAAAAAAGTTTTGAAATTTGGAAGTTTTTTATTTCTATACATTATAATTACTTGCTTTATAAAACAAAAAATTATCTGCATGAAAATCCTAAATACCAAACTATTAAGAACATAAGATAAAATCGAAAATAACATGCAAGTTGAGCTTAGTAGTCTTCTAATTCACCTCAAGGGCTCCAACCACGCTACAAAAGCTCAAGAATCAAGATAGAGAATAAGTGCTACTCTACAAATATCCATGAAGGGAGAGCGAAAAACAAATAATGTGTACAAAATAGGAGAGAGGACTCAGATCGAGATGAAAATCCAAATACTATGATTTCAAACTCGTCTTTGTCAAAGTTTTGTGTGGATAGGCTGAATCTTGAATAGGCTCAATGCCTTTTCCCTTTGCTTTCAGTTCATTAAATAATAATCTTACAATCTATTTTAGGTACAAAATATTCTAAATAATCTTGTTTAGCTAAGTTAATAATGCATATTCATAATCTAAATATTCAACTAATAGGGAAGTAAATCAGAATAAAGCAATTGGAATTAATTTAAATAAAAAAGCTTCTACTTATAGAAAACTCCTAATTTAGTTGTCTGATTTTTGTCTTTCCTGATTGACAGTCTTTCAATCTCGTCACACAGAAGTGCTCAGGTGCTCACAGGGGATTAGAAAGAAGTGGACTTAGGGTCAGAAAAAAAAAGTCAGAGACTCAGAGTATGGCATCGACGAGAGTGTAGCGACCACGAGTTTTAAATGGCTTAAATTAATTTGATCAAGTTTTAGTGATTTGATGGATGGTGGATTGTTAAAATATGATCAAACGGCTCAAATTAATTCAGAAAAAAAAATTAACATAAAATAATGTAATTATTATGTTAACCTCTTTTATAATTATGTATTTAAGTTTTAAATAATTTATTTTTTTATTCATAATTTAGATATGTAAATTAACACTCGTAATTTATAAGTTATATATGTATATATATATATATATATATATATATATATATATATATATATATATATATATATATATATATATATATATATATATATATATATATATATATATATAATGTCACATGCCGTGGCTTGTTGGTTGACGGGATTTACTGTAGGTCTCCTCAGATCACGGGTTCGATCCCTAGTGGAGCTGAGTTCTCGAATATTTAGACACATGTCGCAGACTCTCATCATAGAGCCTAACATATGAGAAATCAGTATTTGGGTCTCTTTAAATTGAGCCAATTCAAGAAGAACACGTTCAAACACACGTTGTTTGCGTTCGACTCATTTTATCATTCAAATAACAAAAAATTTGCTCTTGCTCAGCTCGCCAGCTTAATGAACAAACCGAACCAACCAAGTTTCCAAGTTGAAGAGAAATTGTTCACGAAAAATGAGCTTTTTTGACAGCCCTTTGTGAGCACAACGATAGTTCTATGATAATTTTTATTTCTTAGAAGGATTTAGATCCATATTCCACTAAGTTCTTATGTATTTATATATCTACCAACTAAGCTTCAATTTTATATAAAGGCCCCTTACCCTGCACATTTTACATGGTAATAATTACATATTTATGATTTTGATGTGATAAAAGATATGGGTGGTAAGAAAATAATAAGCAAAATTTAAAGATTAGATATATAAAATTAAGCATAAGATATATCTTAATATAATAGTGAGTTTGACATGGGATAGAAAAGTCAATTCTGTATATAAATATATTAGCTACTGTTTATTAGAGGTACAAAATAACTGATGTAGGATAATTGTAAGGTTTAGAAGCTAGAATTAAGAAAAATATAGTAGAGATAAAAAGTTGTATAAAACTAACAGTCTAACAAACTTAGAAGTACATGATTTTTATTTCAAACATGACATCCAAATGACTTGAAATAGTTAACACAACTTAAACCATTGCCAAAATAACTTGTAAATGCTTAAAGACAAGCAAAGAAAAAGAATCAATGAATGAATTGAGCTCCAAGCTGGTCTCCAATGCTGAGCTATTTTATTAAGGCATCCATCAACTCAGAAGTTTGAGCCAAATATGTCTTCAATGTAGATTATAACTCTCAAACAAAAGAATTTTTTTAATATCAATTTATTAAGAAAAGTTATTGAAATGAGCATGAGACTTAGGCTAGATACACTAATAGTTATATAAATTTTTAGCTCAAATGCTTAAGCATACAAGTGAGAGACAATAACTTAGTATTGCTATATCATCATATTTTTTAACAATTCGTTGTGGAACTAGACTAATCCTTCCAAATGCTTAAAAAATATTCCAATTAAATGAGAGTTTTTCACATCGATCATCACTCTGCCATAAACATAAGCTCTATCAACTATATGCACTTAGAGACCACTTGACTCTATAGATCCACTATGAAAGTTGCCTACCATTGAACTTGGATAAACCATGGAAAATTGGAAACAAAGTTTGATCAGATACATCAATATCCATATATATTTTTAACCAAAACGTGTGTGAAAGAGTCAACCACTTAGTATTTTAATATCAATACAAATTATAATATGTCATGTGGGACTAAAAAAATACTCTACAAGTTTAAATAATCTCTCAGTCGGCCTCATTTTAATCATCTCTTTCTTCTTTGACCCATATCCAATCCTATCTAAGTCTAGGACTCTTTCGTAGTATCCCCAAATTTTTTGGCCGGGCATGACCTTTCCTAGTTGGATTGGACTAGGTTCGGCTGACCACAACATAGCTTAGTGGGGGCAATCCTTGTGGGACGAGTCCATGGGTTCGGCTTGGAGAGTTGTGGCCAATAACTTCTGTTATACCGTTTACGATCTCTGTAGTAAATTTTCACTATCACGACCACCGAAAATAGCCTTTATGACTAACAATTGTTTTTGTAGCAACCAACTATGACATTTGTGGCCAACTACTATTAGTACAACTTCTAACTATGACTTCTATGGTTAGCTATCATTATAACAACCACGGACTATAACTTTTATGACCAACTAATATCCTTATAACAAGCAACTAAAGCCTTTGTGACCAACTAATACTATTATAGGTTCCAACTACGACCTTTGTGGTCAATTACTACTATTACAACCATCACTTGAGCCTCTGTGGCAAACTATTACTATTATAGTCAAGAACATATTTATTGCAGCATAATAATGATAATTATAGCTACATTATTAGTATATATTTATGATTATTAGCTTTGTAATTCCATCTTTTCTAATTCAGGAAAAGAGTGAATATATATATTTATATTACATTGTAGGTTACTAGTACTAGGCTGGCCCCGTGATTTTTTCTCATTACAGGATTTTTCCACGTAAAAAATCTAAGTTTTTTTTTTTTATGAGTGTGTTGGATTTTATGCAACGCTAAGACTATAAATTATTACCTTACAGTCACAAATTTTCAGGCACACTGCAGTACTAATATGTATTAACATGATTTTTTTATAGACTTATTTTTACGTGCTTATATATATAGATGTCTACATATAAACATACATTTGCATGAAAATGCAACATATTAAAAAAAGTTCTACTCATTTTGCTCAATTGGAGTTGCATAAAATTCAAAACTTCATTGAATTTGTTGGTTTTTTTTTTTTTTTTTTTGTATCCTCAGCTAAACTCTTCACCATAAAAGGAACTGTTTAAACTATAACTTTTTAACAAACCCACCAAAAATTTCACAGTTGACTAAAAAAACCCTGTGCAACATATCAAGCACACTTTTTGATGTCTGTTTGTATCTTTTACTTTTATTTTCTCTGCTTTATATGCATACACACACATAAGTGCGATATTGTTTAGGACAACATTGCTAGTTTCAATTTCAGTCTCAAACTCTATTCAAAACCAAAATTATTTTAGGTCCGGTTGGCTGGACTCAAAATTCATTTTAAACTCTCTCTCTCTCTCTCGTTTATATATATATATATATAAATATAATACTATATATTATATGCAAGTTATATTACTAGACTTACTAGACAAACCATATTTTGCATCATTTTCAAAAAACTACAGATGAAAACTGCATTTTCGTATCGGTCCTAACTAAGTGCGCTGGAAGCTTTCTAGCAGCAATTTGACTTTTTTTAAAAAAAAAAAATTTATAATAGCAATGACAGTTTTTTGAACACCGACACAACTGTCCCAAATAGACTTAACTATATTTGAGCCAGTCAATGTTGATTTTGAGTCCTACATGAAGCTTAAAATTAACTAAAAAATTAGTCGAATCAATTTCAAATGGATTCAAAATTCGAGTTTTTTTCCTAAATAATTGAATGTCATGCCAAATAACTTTTTAGGTATTGATCTCTCCAATTTACTGATTGTAAATTTATAAGATTCATTAAATCTTGCATGTAGTAAAACAGTCCCTAAACACAATGAGTTTGTGCTGCCTGTTGAAAAAAAATTTCCATTTTCCAATTGAGGCTGTTTTATTTCTATAGGTGAAGAGATTTGCAATGTCTGTTCATATAAATCTAACATTGGATTTATGGTTTTATTTAATTTATCATAATTCTTAAGAAATCATATTTAACTTTTAAAAACTCAACAATCTTTTTTTTTAAGTCATTGATAAATCTCTAGAATTTTTTTTTAAAAATTATTATCATGGCTTACATATCCCTCAAATAAAATGTAAATTTCTTATCGGCGAAGTAATAATAAGAAAAAAGAATTGCTCGAATTCTTAACCATAAAGTCTGCGGATACCATATTCGACATAGTTTTTTTATCATTACAATTGCGTGCTAGAAAATTCTGATTCAATCTTATCATAGCTCAATATAATTTCTAACACACACACACAGACAAATATGTAAGAGAAACTTATTTTTTATGTGGAAACCCCCTAGAAAGGGAAAAAATAATAAGACCCGGTGATAGGAGGTAAATTTATGTGATTTTACTGCATTAAATATTATGTTACATCCCTTATGTATCATGATATTACACTTAAAAAATGTGCTTTTATTGTGTTGTGCAAGTTACGGTGTTTACACTACTTGGGGAAGAAAAAGTGGCAAATTAGGAGCCCAAAGGGGTGATGAATGAAAATGTGTAGTCGGGCGCAGGTAGCACACCCGCACTGGACATGTGCACCCCCACTAGTACTGTGGTGCACCTGCGCCGAGACTGGCGCATCACGCCGCCTTTTGGGCACACCTATGCCACAAAACAACCAGTTTCTTTTTGGCAGGTATTTTTCATGTTGATTTTAGATGGAGCTTTAAAATAGAAGCTAGGGCATGACTTCGGGTACCGGCCTATTTTGGAGGTTTTGTACAGCAAATATGAGTGTTGCAATACAGACCCGAAGGTTCTCTTCTTCCTTCTTGAATGAGGGAACTTCTACCGTACATTTTCTATAGTTTTATGTTGAGGCTTTTCTGAGAGTAGAGAAAAGAGGTTGAGTACATTTGTATGAGAGGAGATTGTCAAATAACTTGTATTGAACTAAGAGAATAGCAATGTATTGTAGGGGCCGATTAAATCAGTGAGATTTTTTTTTGTGCTTTTTGCATTGTATTTCATTCTATTCCCTGTACACAAGCATTTGTGCATTCCTATTTCATGAATTGTAAGTAACCACACTATCATACTCCTGTGATGTAAGGCGTGTAAGTCTTTTCTTGTTTCATTCTATAATTTTTTGTTCTCTAGACGTCTTTTCCATGCATGCATTTCATATGATGTGCCAAATTTTTTATCCTAGTATACTTCGATTCAGATACAATATAATAGAATGTTAAAATTACTTGTGATCTAGGACTTCTGCTTGTCGCCTGGAAGAACGAGTAGGTTAGCACACATACTATACTTAGGGTTTGATCTAATGCTCATTTGGACCTACAAAGTACAGACCACAGAAACTAAGAAGGTACACAATCAGCTGGTTAGCCCATGAGCAGTAACTCCGCAACCTCAGAAGGCACAATATCAACATTGGACTGAAAAAAACGCAAACCTTTGAATAGAATGGCTAGATAAGAGGAAACAAAATCATAAATTATATCATTCCTTTCAAGCCATGTATTATAGATCAAAATTCCAACAACGATATATACTTTCACCACCAGAGCAATAAATAGACAGTAGTACAATCATACTACAAGCTCACCCTCCATTCTCAACATGATTCAGATACATTTTCTTTTTTTCTCAATGCCTCCGTACATTGAAACAAAGATGGTCTCCATAAATCTCAAATGGTCTCGAGGAACTATACTCCAACCATTATCAGGCTGTGTAAACTCACAATTTAATTGAATCCCAAGAATTTAAAAGTCATAAAAAAGTATTCCTGACAGCATAACGTGAAAATTATTTCATAAATACAAATCATTTCAAGTATACATTTCAATGTTTTGAATAAAAACAAGACACATGGCTAACAAAAAAAAAATGCAACCTATTTGGCAGAAGCAATTTCACAATAGTGCACTAGAACTTGTACAAAATTTGCGCAATAATTTGAAAAATATGTTTATGATCTTAAACCACATAACATTGAACATCTACATCACCTCGAGTCAGACGTCACCAAGCCTAGCAGCCCATTTTTACTTCAACTAAATAAAATCTCCATAATCAGCAGTATGAGCTTCTGGGGCAGTTCTTGATAATATCAATCAATGGCTGAGATTAATGGCCTTTTATCATATAATTTTTTAAGGAGAAGCAACTTGAAGTATTTTGGTATCACTTGCAGAGCTCGGAGACAATGATTATGGAGAAATCGCGTGATTTCAAATGAATAAAAAATCTGCAGCACATAATGCTTTCAGAAAAGTGCAGGATTTGGTCTCTTTAGTTGGTAGAAATGTGGTGCCGCTTCAATGAGCCAAGATGGATCAATGGCAATGACATTGTGCATATAATGCTTGTCAGTGGAGACGAGAGAATGGTAGACCACCCACTTAGGGTTAACTCTGCAATAGAACAATCAAAATATAAAATTGTAAGAATGTCCGCTCTCCGCCGATGTTTTAAGATCAAATCGGAAGTGGCGGGCAAAATTTTCCATTGAATATATAAATGATAAATGATGCTATTAACTTCTGAAATGTAAATCTGCCAACACGAAATAGATTCTATCTTATTTGACCAAAAAAAAAAAAAACATAAAATTGCTTCTTTGCAAAACAATCGAGATAAAATGTCAAGAAAGGCAATGTTTTTCCTGAGCCTCAAATTGATTACTGAATGGATACAAAAAATCCTTGCATTCAAGACATCGCGTATGTGTCTCAAGGCTAGTCCACGGTAAACAATAAAAATGAAATTTTGATGTCATTCACTATCAAAGCGCACAACTTTTATTAGCCTCAAACTAATATATCAGAAACGAGGACTACGCTTACCGAATAAGTTATTTCAACTTTTCAACCTGCTGGTTACTGCTTCTCCAAGGCCAAATCCAAATAATTCCGACAGAAACGAGTATGATGAAATTTAATTTGATTATTGGGGCATTTACATGCATAGCACTCAAATCTTTAATATCACATTAGCACAATTACCACCTTTTAAGAGTGAAATCCACATTGCCATGCAAAGAAAGACCAAAATGCTATGTATGTAAAATAAATATGAAATTGAGGGGTGAGATATCTAAATATATAAGAATGGTGTGCTACGTATGTAAATTTCCCTTGATTATTTCCATAACTAAACAAAACAGTCAAGCCTGACAATACAGAAACCAAGATATATTGGAACTAAATATTAGCAGCAGAATAGCATTGAACACTTGGCGCAATAGAAAGCCTGTAAATCCTAACCGTCTTGCAAGTTTCCTTACCTAAAAAGTACTGATGATGGATGGATATACACTTCCTGGGAACTTCTAACCGTTTTGTACATGCCATTTTGACTGTATTCCTACAAAATACAAAATACAAAATATACCAAATTTATTAGAATCAAGAATTTAAGAACTAAGCTTTTTATCAAAAATATGGAATCATACATCCAGTAAACAATCAGCAAAAAAGCCATGTGGTGAGTAAATAGTTTCACAACAGTAGACTGAACTCAGAAATTAAGTTGATTTACATACATGACATAATTTTTATGTATCTATTTTCCTAACCCCCAATTATTTAACATCACATCAAAAATACAATTAATGTTACTTTTTCTAAAGTTAAATGTGCCTTTCATGCATATGTTTTGAAGTGATTGTAACATTAAGATGTCATATAAGTATAAAACAAAGCTTAGTTGTAAGAAATATAAATAAATAAGATTTATGTAGCATTTAGGTAAATCCTCCAAGAAAATATCTAAAAGAGGCGATCTAAGCCTAAAACCAAAGTTCAACTAAAACAACAAAGTTGAAAAACAGTAAGTGAGATGTGATTTTAAGGCGTCAGGAAAACATATTAATTGATTGCAATAAAAACAATACATTAATATATATATATATATATATATGAAAAAACCCGAGGGCAAATATATTAATACGAAAAAGATACGGAAATGTTGTATGAGAGGACCTAAAAGAAAGCCCAACTCATACAATACAACACACAAAACCTAGATATAGCAAAAATACAAAAAAGTAAAAAATCAAAAAAGCCACAAAAGGGCACAAAAGTGCTAGGGCGTTTTATTTTAGTCCTTCTGCCTCCAGTTCTCGGAAGTGAGCCGGCTAACAAATTGGTAAGGTGTGTACCATTGCCCGTAGTGACCAAAGTATCATTCATCAGATTCCTGAGCTCAAGTAGATCTTCATTCTTCTTCTTCCTCCTACATGTGTAGACCTGTCATTTCTCATCTGATGATTAACTCATATGATCAGTAAATTCCAAAGGTGGTCGGATAGGTGTAGGTCGTCGCACGTCTTGATCCCCATGAGTCTGAGTAATATTAACATCTTTCTAAACCTGATGAGACGGTTGTGAAGCAGTAGAAGTATTTCCACCCGTATTATCAGTGATAAGTTCTAGGGCAGGCGTGGTCTGAAGAAACTCTCTCTCCCCCACGATAGGAGGTTCCAAAAACGAGGGAGCTACAACTGAGGATTGAATAATTGTCATATTGCCGGTCTGAAATCACAGCCTTTAGCGGAGTAGTTTACTTTTTTGGTCTGAGTTGGGGATGTAGATGGTAACATTGAGAACTCGAGTGTCCGAACATACGATAGTTCGAACAATACGACGGAAAATGTCCAATCTCTACATTCTGCTAATATCCATAGTATTGTGTGCCCAACCAGATTTTCTCAGAAGCGGGTGAAGTGATGTCTCTTTCAACAAGTACTCTGGCTTCAGAAGGACGGGATAGATTAAAAGTAGGAATATCCGTCTTGAGTAGCTTCCCATAAGCTGAAGCAATAGAGCACAATACTTTTTGAGAAAAATAATGAAATTTCATACCAGGGAGATGAATTCAAACTGGAATGATCGGCGGGTCAAAATCCACAGACCATTTCAGTATATTTATTGCTCTGTTATCAATCTATATTATCTTTCTAGCAAATAAGCGCATGTAATCTTCTTCATTGCTAATTTGAATAAGAATGTGTCTTCAACAAAGTGCATAAGTTCAATTTTTTTGCAAATGATCTCCATTTTGGGATGACCATATAGAAATTTCCGAACCAAATTTTTCTTTAAGTGAATTCAAAGGGGAGCTTCCATCGGTCTTTTCATTCGTAGCCTGCAGAGAATGAACGAGTGAGAGAGACGACAGAGAGATCAATAGAAGAAAAAGTTTTGTGCATGCCCTAGCCGATCGATAAATGAGAGGAAGAAAAGAAGTCACCACCTTTATGCGTGGGATGCTTCGACTCTTGCATAGCCTAAAGAGGAAACCATAGCAGAGGGAAGAAGAAGAACCACAACATCGTCAAGCAACTTTGCATCTGACACCATTGTCAAAGCTGGTATTGTGTTGTGTCGACATGCGTGAAGGAGGAGAGTGGTTTGCGCTCGAAGAGAAAAGAACTCAAAAGGAAGAAGAAAAGTGTTAAGCGGCTCTGCATGTGTACGTGTTGTCACGACCCAGCCCAGCGAGCTTGAAATTACCCAAACGGGAACTGCGATCACACAAAGAAAATCTAACAATTTCAATTGATCACAAAAATAAAGTCCATAATACAAAACAACTATTCTAATTAATAAAACTTATATTTGCAATAGATTTTTCATATTTAAACGTTTTTATTCAAACAAAAAATAAACTAAGCCATAACAACTATCAGCTTGCCCTCCACGACACCATAGCAGAGGGAAGAAGAAGAACCACTACATCGTCGAGCAGCTTTGCATCCGACACCATTGTCAAAGCTGGTATTGTGTTGTGTCGGCATGCGTGAAGGAGGAGAGTGGTTTGCCGTGTGGGTTGAAGTTGAGACACGCTCGAAGAGAAAAGAACTCAAAAGGAAGAAGAAAAGTGGGTTAAGCGGCTCTGCATGTGTACGTGTTGTCACGACCCGGCCCAGTGAGCTTGAAATTAACAAGACGGGAACTGACAATCAGACAGAGGAAATCTAACAGTTTCAATTGATCACAAAAATAAAGGCCATAACACAAAAGAACTATTCTAATTAATAAAACTTGTATTTGCAATAGATTTTTCATATTTAAACGATTTTATTCAAACAAAAAATAAACTATGCCATAACAATTATCAGCTTGCCCTCCACGGTGCTTGCATACATCCTCCTTGGGATCCATCTAATTTACAACTGATTTTTTTGTTAAAAGATTAACTATGATTTGAGTTAAAATTACTCAGTGAGTAAATATTACTAAATTATAATAATTCTCATTTTAAAACATTTTGCAAAAGAGTGGTAAATGAAAAAGGCTGCAGTAAATAAGAACAGTAAAGTAAATAATTTCATCTTCTTTCATTAATTTAGGCTACATTTTTCATAACTGAAAGTTATCGTCTAAACGTATACTTCTTAAGAATATACGTTTAGCGTTTTCCAACCCACGGTAAAGGTAGGGAGCTTTTTCCATTTTCATTTCCACTTCGTGCACGGGTACAGTGTATTCCCCTGCTCATATCATCCAGAGGTGACTCTCATATGCATGCATTATCATATTTTATTCAATTTTTATCTTGCATTTAACATTTAAAAGAAAACTTATAATTATCATTTAAAAAAACATTAACTTTTGCATTTTAAAGTGTTAATAAACGGAACTTGTAAAATAAAAATATAATACCCACCTCAACAGTGTCGTCTGTTATCATTTTCTCAACTGTCTAGTCATTAGATGCACCTATAATAACAATTTAAATGTAATTAACTTCTTGTTCAGTGTTAACATCTTTTTTATTAATTCTAGATTCTTTAGTATTTTCCTAATTTATTTACTTAACTATTTATTTACCTTTATAAACATATATACATATATATATGTAATATGTAAACATAAATATAGACATGTAGACATATCCAAATTATTGTTTATGTTAAAACTCCTAAATTTTTTTCTTTTTTACATACCTATCATAATAGCAAATTTAATTATAACTAATGTTTAATTTTATGATTCATAATTTCATTATAACATGACACAATAAAAAAAATAATTATTCATAGATGAAATCGAATTTTATACCTGAAGTTGTTTTCCCCACTTTTCTACCTCAGCTTCGACGAAACCCTAAAGTTGTAAGAGTTAACCTTAATAACTAAATCATTTAAATTAAAATAACACTATCAATTAATTTCTTACCTTTTATTCCACTGTCGTGCCCTAATGTTTCAAACCGAGACTCGCACGATTGAAAACATCTGCAAGCAAAGCTCCTGCGAGCCCTTCCTTCTTCCCAAGATGTCAGTCGAGCCTCAAACAACCGCTCGAGCTCCTCTTTCTCCTCCTTCCTCTGTGAGCTACAAAAGTTAGATAAACCGTCATCTCCTTCCTCTGCGAATCACACGACAGGTAGAACCACCGTCTCCTCCCTCTTGCAGCTCTAGATTGAGCTTCCAACAAGCCTCACGAGCTCTCCTTCCTCTTCTGCGGCTCGGTTGGGGGACAAATGCCTCTTAATTCCTCTTCTTCGCTCGATTAGGGCCACTCAAGCCTTCAATGTGCGGAAAAATGCCACACGAGCTCCCTCCTATCTCTTTGGTTCAATTAAAGGTAACCTCCTCCTCCTCCTTCTCCCTCTACTACTTCTCTTTCTCCATCCTCAAACTCTCCATTTCTTCTTATTCTACCTCACTCTCTCGCTCTTTCAGTCTTCACATGTTTTTGTCGTGCCTGCTGAGTGTGGGCTCGAATGAGAGGAGACGAGGGGAGCCGCAATTTGACTTTCTCATGAGCGGCAACTTCTTAGCTTGAACGACACCTGCATAGTAGGTGTCGTTACCTACAACCTTTTTTTTTTGTTTTCTTATGTATTGAAAATTTTTTAATTAATTTTTTTTAAAGTTTATTATTACAATCTTCCCTCATAAAATTTGTCCTTAAAATTTAAAGTACAAAGATATAGTTCGTACCTTAATGTTGACCTCATTTTTTAGATCTTTTTTTTCCTTTCCCTAGATACACTAGGATCTAGCCTTAGGATTTCTCTATTTCGACTCTTTTAGAGAACTAAACTGAGACCCACGATATAAAGAAATTCAAGTCATTTCTTCGCTTTTTGAAATTTCATATGGATGGCTTCTGATTCTTGGCGTCCAGTTGAGTCGATTAAAACCGACATATTGAAACTCTTGTTGAGTTCTCATAGGAATTTGAAAAACATAAGTGGACCCCACGACGTGTGTGACGTTTGATTTTCTGTCGCAAGCAGTTTATTTGACTTTGGTTGTCACTTATGTGAGGACCGGTCAATGATATACTCGTCAAAATAATTTCATTTGACGCGCGACACCAAAATTGAAGTTAATTTAGAGCGATCGTCAACGAATTTGTCTGGATGATTTCAAATGACGAAACTGACTGTGTCGTCGCGTCCGGAACATCAATTTTAGCTAGGAAGGACACCTATTTTGTTAGGGCGCCGCGCTTGCACAAAATTTGATATTTACTTTTTAAAAGAAAAAAAAATAATATTTTTTTTTATAAAAGGGTTTTAAAAGCCCTAAACTCTAACCTCTCCCTCACGTGTGCTTCCCTTCTGTTCTTGAAATCGAAACGTGCCCTAGCTCCCTTTATTCCTCTCGGTCGAGTAGGGAGGCCACATTTCTGGTTTCTCTGGTCACCGTATTCTTCCCCGGTGGCGACTTACCTTCTTCTCCGGTTATAACTGCCGGTCACTTTTTTGTAACGGCTTTTCCCGCGCAATGAATTTGACAGCCCTCTCATTCTTGAATTTGGGTGTTTTCTTGCCGTGAGCCCCTCTCCTTCCCTCTGCCTATAAATATCCCCTCTGAGGAAGGATTTTGGGCATGAAATTTTCTTTTGAGTGATTTAAGGAATATAAATTTTGGAATATTTTGGTGCTTTAAATAGCTATATATTGGGGCTGGGTTTTGATCTTCTTGCTGCCTCTTCATTCGAATATAAATTTTGGGATATTTTGGTGCCTTAAATAGTCAATATTGGACCTCTGTTTACCTTGGCCTATATGCTGGGTTTGGTTATATATATATATATATATATATATATATATATATTTTATTTTATTTTTTTTGTGGTTTACCTTGACCTATATGCTGGGCTTGATTTTTTTTTTCTTTTTTTTTTTGTGATTCAACTTGGTTTTTTATGTTGGATTTGTTTTTTCTTTCTTTCTTGTTGTTAGACCCGCATTCGTTTGCTGTTCGTATACTCCCCATATCGAAAAAATATATATATGCTTAAGCTTATCAAAAATTTGACACATCTTTGACATTTGAATCTCACTGTAAATCTCATTCGAATGCCGAAAAATCTGACTAGTCTTTATTACATGATTCATAACTAATGGAGAAGTGTTTAGGCGATTTTCTTCCCTAATGTTTTCTTGCCTGACGATATGAATAATCTTCCTGATTTTCTTTACTTAGAATTTGCCCCTGAATATATTTTCTAGTGCGCCTGGAATTGGGAAGTTATGCATATGTATAACTTGAAACTATTTAATTCGTTAATGGATATGCTTTCATTCAAAAAAAAAAAAAAAAAGAAAGAAATAGTTTTTTTTTACATGCCACGGTTAAGCTTTATAAGATTGAGAAGTTGTATTTTAATTTGGATATAGGTAAGGCAATACTTTTGTATGAATGGGGTCTTCTTGTGTTTTTATATGTATCGCAGAACAAATTTGGATTAACATGTAAGGGGTTTAAAATGTTGAGGTGTGGTATGAAGCAGTTATATGCATATAATGGAGTTTTGAATTTAAATTTGAAAATAAAGGATTAACGTTATGAGCCCTTTAGAAATTCGTCATTATACAAAATAAAATAAAATAAAAACTATTGGATAAGCATATGGAATATTAGAGTGGCCTATAAGTTCGAGGTGCGGGGTAACAGACAATGATGCAAAGAACCATTGATCAGTTTTTCTTATAGCTGAAAACATAAAATCAATATTCAATTAGTAAGATGCCCTTTCACCCCTTAAGTCGTCAGCAGCTCCAACCCTTTTCAAAAGGCTTGAGAATTGGTACTTAGAAAAGAACAGATACTACAGATTTTGCAAAGATACTACACTTGCGAAAGGAGCATATACTTATTTCATACACTATACAACAAATACCACAATACACAATAGACACTACACATTACACTCTATACGACAGATACTACATTTGTAACATATCACATATTACACACGAGACATTCCAGATGTAGATACCACAAGAATAAATATTATATTTCTTTTGAAAGTTTAGATACTACACACTCCGATGAATTCATATAATATACATCACTTATTCTAACATCACATATAGGCACACCACACCACGATAAGTTTAGATACTACACATCATTTATCCTAACATCACACACAGGTGCACTATACCTTGATAAGTTCAGATACTATCTCACATGGGTACATTATACCTTTAATAAGATAAGTCCAGATATTATTTGGGTTCACACGTCCTTTAAACGATAGGATCTTGGGTTGCCTGATTATAGAGGTGATTCGCTGGTGACCTCTAATAGATATTGATAGGTTGACTTCGATATATCAGTTGCCTGTGAGATTGAGATAAAAAAGAAGAAGCCTAAACTCAAACTAAAAGCTAATATCCCACTTTAAATTTCCATACTCTTATCATTTAACATTTCTTTTATAATCTGCAAATATTTATCTAACCTCTTTATATCATGCAATTGTAATATTTTTTGTAGCATCGCTAGAATTAATCAGGTTCATTTAGTTGTTCCAGTTTTGTTCTTTTAATGCATATTTCTTTCTTTATTGCACAGCCTTTCTCTTTTTTATCTAAATCCTCACATTATCTTTATCTTTGAGGACTTTCTACGATTTTATATCGTACGATATAAGTCCTAAACTCTTTAAGATTCCGAGATAGTCGTCTGATACGACATAATTTCTCCTATTTCCTCGGGTCGTTTACATATGAAATGTAAATATAAGCCCCTAATATTTAAATAACCTGCAGGACTGAAATATCATATAATTTCCTTTTCAAAGATGTAAAGCTAAATCACAAGTTAATTTGAGATGTCACTGAATCTTATTCGGTATCTTCGACATCTCCTACTCTTCGCTCCTTTGGATTCCGGAAATAACTGTTCTTACTTGAACATATCCCATTTGACTTTTCCTATGAACAATCGTGGAAATCTAAACGTTGAATTCTTGAAGATGAAACCC
>NEWO01000223.1:167656-198638 GCA_003013225.1 Phalaenopsis aphrodite
GGTACAAAAAAGGTTGAATGAGAGGGCCGAAGTAAGAACCCAAAGCACTTGGTATACAAACACACACAAAATCTCCAAAAAAGTACATGTATACCCAAACCACAATTATGAACTAAGTATGCGAACTCTATGCCAAAGTCTCCAAATAGAGAAAAAATCACAAGCCGTTTGGAAGTAGCAGTTGGATCGGTGAGAGCTATAAATGCCAAACAGATGGAAAATATACTTATTGAGATCTTCAAAACTCTAATAGGGAGTCATCTTCCTACGCAAAATTCACAAGCCGTTTCAATTGGGCACCCCCCAGACAAGTGTGTAGGTTGACCAAAAGATGATGACGCAGAACCAAAATAGATGGAAGATATACTTGTTGCACCAAGAACTGGAAGAAAGGGAGAACGGAAAGCTGGAGTAATTGATCTATCAAGAAAAGACCCATGAAAGCACCTGTAAAATTCGCAGATCCAAACAGATAATGGGAGCTTGAGTACGACCCAATGTATCCTTACCTCTTTCCTCTGGTTCTAGGTAGGGAGCTTGCTAACAAATGATTAAGTTTTCTGTCATTACCCGAAACAATCAAAGTATCATCCATTAAGTTCCTGAGTTCTGGTAGGTCTTTATTATTCTTCTTCTTCCTAGATATGTAAACCTGTCAATCCTCATCTGAAGACCGACTCATCTGATCAGTGTATTGGACCAAAAATTGCCAGACAGGTGTAGGTTGTCGCACAACAGGATCCCCTTATGCCTGATTGACATTAAAAACTTGTTCGATCTGATCAAATGGTAGGGTTGCAGTAGAAAGCTCACCTACGGTAGAATTTTGAGGATCCACAGGAGGTATAATAAGTGAGCAATCCCACTCAAGGACAAAAGTAGCAGGCCTCAAAGGCTCCTCCACAGGTGAAGAAGTAGTCCCCCCAGGGGCAATTAAACGAGCCACCAACTCCTGTCTTGTGATAATTTTCTCCACATGTGGAGTAGATGTGTCCATAGCAGCAGGGTTAGACAAAGCCTTATGTAATTAAGCATTAGATTTCAAGTTAGGGTGGAGCCTATGAAATTTGTCAAAGGAATGTCGAAACATCTTACAAAGGGTACAATAAAAGGGTCTATGTTCCATGACAATTTGTTGTCAATATCTATTATGTGTTGTGCCTAACCAGACTTCTGTAATATCAGGTAAAGTGATATCACGTTCTACAAGTATTCTGACAACACAAGTGCTGGTTAGATTGAAGGTGGGTATATTTAGTTTCATAAGATTCCTCAGTATAGTCTCAATAGAGTAGAGAATCTGATGATTAAATAGATGCAGCTTGAGACCAGATAAATTAAACCAAATTGATACAGTGGGAGGCTCGTGGTTTGAGTTAAAATCAGGAGACCACTTGAGCAACTTCATAGAATTTTCTGCAATGTTAAAATATGCCCTAGAGAAAATCCGAGCATAGTCTTCAGTCATGGTTAACTGAATCAACACATGTCTCCCATCAAAAATCTCACTTTTCACTTTCCTACTAGCTTAAGATCTTCAAAACTCTTTCTTATAACTTCCATTGAGGGATGCCTCAACAAAAATTTTCCAATGAGAGCGAACTTGCATTTCTTAGCCAAAGTTGAAATTTCTAAATCAGAGAAAAAGATAGTTTTTTTCTTATCCTTCCTACTTGTCTTCTTAACAAAGGGGCAGTCATCTGTACCATCACGACATTCCTTATAACTCGGAGAAGACAACAGCCGACTCCACAAGATGGTTACCCAGCACATGGGCAAAAGAGGCTTTGTCGGGTACAGCCAAAAAAGGAGGGAGAGCACACATCAAAGCAAGGAAACCGAAAGAGGAAGGCTGGGGTGGCGACGAAACCTGAACCTGCTATGACGCTCCCCTTCCCTTCTTCTAGTACAACGAGGCGCCAAGAGCAGCGGACGATGCGATTGAGCGAGAGGCTAGGGCTAGACGGGCGACGAAAGAAGCGACGTGATCCCCCTCCCTTCCACTTCGAGGACGATGAGTTGACGAACAGTTGCAGTTACCCAAACCGCCATGAAGTAACTGGAGAAAAGCAGAGCAACAATGGACATAGTGGATATATATTAACATATAGATATATTAACCGTATGTTAGTCATTCCTTTTAGGAATAATATTCTTATCTAAAGGTATGCACATTCATTTGATATAGGTGGTAATCAAAAGAAGTTGATGAATAAGATTTTATAGATATCTTTCAAGTCAAAGGTGTGTACTTATTTTCTTGTATGTATTAAATAAGATTTTATTAAAAAAAGAACTACATTATTGCTTCATATACCTTTTTTTATAATTAAAGGCGTGTTATGGATGAAAGAATTTCTGAAATGAATGAATTGAAAATGAGAAGTAAAAAATAGCGGTTTCAATGACCTTAAATGAAAGTAAAAAAATATTAAATACAAAGACATAAGTCATGCACGATTAGCCCCAGATAGTACTGATAGGGGATGTGATTTACCTATGCATGAAAAAAATAAATGAAAATAGTAAAGATAAACTTTCAAGTGATAGGGGATGTGATTTACCTATGCATGAAAAAAATAAATGAAAATAGTAAAGATAAACTTTCAAGCTTAAATTTTTTAAGATACCTACAGGTATAATTTTCAAGATACCATCAGGTATGAGGTTAATCATGAGATTTCTTAAAGAGGTTAAAAAAAATATAAAATACATAAATTGAAACAGAAAGGGTTAAATTTAAAATGATGGCTTACAATTTAAGTAAATAATGAACTATATTTCTTTTGGTTATTCATGCATGACAATTGTATATACATTTAATACATATTAAGATAATAATTACTCACTAAATTGTAATAAAATTACAGTTGAATTTATTTTTTTTTCTTTCAGGACAAGAAATATATAATATTTTGATTTCGGTGCAGTTGACTTTATAGTTTCTTAATGGCTTATATATAGACACACACACACATAATGAAATTTCTAAGAATATGTGGTAGGTAAATTAAATTTTAATCCCTTCTGACCATAATTTCTGACTTGATTTATTCTAAAGCTATCAGGCTGGGTCATGCATTCTGCTCAAGAATTTCTACATCATCCAACATATTATTAGAAATTTCCACACAACATTTGTGAGGTCAAAAAACGTAAAATGTCTTAGCAATATTCATAGTTTATTTAACTTCATAAAGATTGTTAGGTGCGAAACTATGTATCTTATCACAGGTAAATGGAAAGGTAAGAAGAATAACTTGACTCAATTTTTGGTTAGATAACTCGATGCCAGAAGGAAAAAGTTTAGTCGAGAAATCACCTACCAGGTGTACGAATTTAGAAATCTTTAAAGATTTTTTTCAATTAAGAAATTTCTTTTATGAGATAATCCTTTCTCAATCTTGAGTGATAAAAGAAGAAAGTAACAAATCATTCTCTACAAGAGTAGATCACTATGAATCATGATAAAATGGTAGCAGGTGACGCAGGAGCTTTTTGTTTCCGCTAGATTTTGCGGAATCGCATAATCAATGAGATTCCGTGATAACGCATGTTCCCCAGTGGGAAACCTTCGATACTATGATCTCGAGTAGGCTACCACCTTCGATACCTATCTTTTTTATTTATTATTTTTTTTAGTTTTCACCTGACTTTTTTCCTCCCAAATTTCTTTCCTATTTCTCTATTTCTAATTAGATTTTACTTCTATGAGGGTAATTATTTATATGTAGTTATTTTTTTATTTTTGGAAGACTTTTGTTGTTGTTATTGTGTTTAGAGGCATTTTCTATTTTATGCTTTTTTAAGTATTGCAGCATTCCCTTTTGCAAGTGGTGTGTATGTATTTTGCTTAAGAATAGATGATGGAATTTCCTCATCGTTCATCTTTTGTCATCTTAAAGTTTTCTTTATTGTTTTCAACCAAGTCATCCGTCGAACATCATTTATCCTCCAAACATCATTAATCACCCATATTATCATCTTCTTGTTATTCTACAACCACCTCCCCGCAAAACCTACTTCCTAAACACCTTCAAGGAGCCATAAAACAGTACCATTTGGTATCAAAGTCTGACAAACCATAAATTTTTAGGGATTTATATTTCCTACACTTAAACTAAGTATCCGTACAATTTAACTCAAAGTTCACATTACCCACCTAAAACTAAGTTTCTTTCTTTTCCAAAATAACTTACAATGGAAGAACAAGACATCATGCCCTCAAGAAGAAACCAGAAATGAGGCATTCCATAGCTCACTATGGCGGGCACACAATGAGAAAACCTCAACTGCAACAAAGGCTTGCCGCCTTTGAGAGAAGCAATTTGGTGAGGTAGAACATAGCCACAACAGTGACTCGTCAGAACCAGAGGAGAAAGTAAATTACTTCCAATGGCAATTTCAAGTGATGAAGAGTCAATAACCCAAAGATTTGATATGGAATATCAGAGAAAAATCTAGGATCTTGAAATAAAGGTGGATTTACTGGATTTTGATAGTCACATTGATCTGGAAGAATTCGTTGAGTGGCTCTAGATAGTGGAACAAATCATTGAATATAAAGACATTCCACCTGACAAAAAGGTAAAGTTAGTCACTATCAAGTTAAAAGAGTAAATCTATGTGATGGAAAATTTTGAAACACCTAGGTCAACATGAGAGAAAAAATAAATTACTACCTAGTCAAAAAGAAAAAAGAAAATGAAATACAAGTACCTACCAGCACATTACAGACATGATGTGTTCTTGAGAAACAACAATAAGCAAATAAATATAATTACTAAAAAAGCGAATAGGTGGTTACAACCAACACACGAGAACGGAACTAACAACACGACACATGGCTAGGGTGGATCTCGGGTCGTGGTGGTGGTCGTTAGGGGAACCAGAGAGGTGGCAACAAGGAAAAGATGGGGTGGACTATAAGGGAACGCAACACGATGGCAGAAGTTTGATGTCCTGGGTGGAAAAAAACAGGAATAAGATTGAAACTGCTGGAGAACAATAAGTCAATGACAGGAACAATGGCTAGGCTATGAGGAAGGAGGTTCTGGAGGTTGGACCAACAACAAGGCAGCACGGAGGATGGGTTTGGGCGGCTGAAACAACAAAAACAACACAAGAAAAGGGTGGGACAACAACAGGCAGTGGCGGAGGATGGTAAGCGAGGTTGGAAGAGCTATGGGTGACCAAAAACGACAATGGGGAAAGTTGGACAACAGGTAGGTAGTAGAGTAGAGTGGTACGAGCATTGGAATGGTTGCGACAGCTATGGAGGTGAATTCTAGAAGGTAACAGTAGAGGCAAACTGCAAAAAAAATGACGGTTATTTGAGTACGGCTACAACAATGAAGGGAAACCATTAGCGACATGGAGAGGGTGTGGAAGGGGATGAGGAAAATAATCACCATCCCGAGAGAGAGATACAGCTGGAGCACCACCCAAACCCTCGAATACAATACTCTAAGGGAGAAAATGGACGCTTGCGGCTGTTCTAAGAAAACTCATGCAAAAACTCTCATCCAAACTCTAATACAACACATATATAGAAAATGACTAAAAGGAAAGAAAAGGATATGAGAAAACTTGCTATAAATTTAAAATAACTCATAAGATTGTCGCGTGGTTCAGCTTGGTTCTGCGTCTCTCACGCGACCTGGGAGCCGCATCGGGTCTTTGGTCCAAGGAAAAACCCGTGTGCGGCTTTTGACGCCCCACATCCCTCTCCTGAGGTTTCGACGAAACTTCTGGCTTCTCAGAATATGGTGTCGGGACGCGGTCTTATTGGCAAGGTCATTCCAAAGCGCATCCTAATACAATAATTATTCATCCTCTTTTGACACAACCTGAGCTGGAGTTGCATATCGCTGTAGTATTTCATAAAACAACTCTTGAGCCCTAGATCTATAATTTGCCTCTTCCACTCGAACTCAACAGGGCCCATCGAAAGAAGTAAATTCGTCTAGAAAAACTAAGTCTGGAATGAAATATATGGCATGTGGGACTACTTTCAATAGAAACCGCTCGGGAAAAGCCACTTCTCTAGAATAAACTTGATCCCACTGCAGGATATTCTTTTACCCAAAAATCCTACGAAAATTTCTAACACTATGGTTCATTCATCATGTCTGATCATCTACCGCTAGATACACTGCTAAACTGACTCTAATATCCAAATGACCCCATATAGTCTTTCATAAATTGCACAAAAGAATCCCATCACTAACATGTTGAACCACCCCAAAAGGTGTAACTCGAAAAGAAGATTATATAATTGAAAATTTTGAAAGTTCTTTATATGAAGTTGTCATGTGTCTGGTGTTGGGTCCTCGAACTAAGAACTATCATGAACCACCAATGTTAATTATGTTGGAGTCTCTCTCATGGGCTTAGCTTAAAATATGTGTTTCTCCCCAATTAGTTGGAATCTGATACTCCTACTTTGTGTACTCACCTTCTTCAGTGTCTATTACGTCACTGCCCTTTTTTTCAATTGCTCCGTGCTCGGTGAAATCGATCACTCCTTCTGGTTGTATAACTTGATTCAATACAGCCAAATTTATTGCAGTTAAAACACTTCCTAACAGGGACAAATTTGGGAATGTGGATTGGTTCCACATATTCTCCACTCTAAACTAGCGTCTCCACAAGCAGGGTCGACTTGGATGTTCCCCTTGGTGTGCTCCGACTATAAGAATCTAGGGTCAAACGTTTTCTTAAACATGTCGTAATCGCTCGGTGATATTGTCTCTTCACTTTTGAAGCCAAAGTCGAAACATTCTATGTGCAATGAACTAGTAAGTATAGTCGTTGCATCTCACGTTTCATCTTAGATTAGATAGTAATCTTGTCTTTTCCCTCATGTTGGCATAGATATTTCAAATTTTTTTACCAAAATAATGCACTCTTCTTTAAATAAAAATATTACGTGTGGACGAGTTGGGTGTGGATTAGATGTGGATTAGTGGTATGGTGGTGTATTCAGAATATCACCCTAATATCACCTCAATAGTATCAATCTGCATAAGCGAATATCGCCAGTAATATTCACTCCTTTAACAGGTTGGCGGCTAGCTTCACCATACTGTCTAAGGGGACTTCCTGGTACTCAAAAAAGGGTTCCTCGGTCTGAAGTTACTCAATGAACTCGTCTGGATCCAAACGAATATCAAAATGTGGCAAATCCACCATTAGATAAAAATCCTGACTTCTCAAATATTTCAGGTCAAAACTTTGGGGTAGAATTCTTCGCGATTGGAATCTGTATGGTGGAAGGGATTTACTTCATTCTTTCAATCTAGCAAAATCATCATTATGGCTACAAGCAACCTGTTCGGATTGCATCCTCTTGAAGGCGATAAGCCTTTATTGCAGTTGGAGGATTTCCCATTGTACATTCTCCATGGAAGACTCCTGGACATCCCTTTGCGAACTTCTCATAAACGACAACATGGCATTTCCTCTTTCCAACTCTTCGACAATTATCTCTTTAGTGGCGTGATTAGGGTTTGGGAGTGGGTAGATGGAATGAGTGTAGGGGTGATGTGGGGTGGAAAATAAATTATTTGGGTGTTGGTAAGACTACGTAGTGGTGAATGTTAGGAACCATAAGATACACTAGGATTAGACTAGCTCAGATGCCAAATAATACCAGAGTTAACCTAAACAATGATAAGCAAACAAGTATTACTATTGAAAAAACCAATGAGTGGTTACAATCAACACACAAGAACAAAAAATAACGGCACGACACACGACTATGGTGGATCTCCTGTGGCGGTGGTGGCCTTCATGGGGCTTGGAGAGGTGCGGCTAAGTAAGGATGGGTTGCTAATGGAACAATGACAAGGCGGTGTAAGTACATTGTCCTAGGCGGCAGCAAACAGGAATAAGATGGAAACAACAAAACAACAAAGGGAATAGCAAGTAGACCATGGGGAAGGCGGTTCCAGCGATCGGTCCAACCACAAGGCTGCACAGGGGATGGGTTTGGGAGAGCAGCAAGGACAACATGAAGAAAGGGTGGGACGAAGTTGTAAGAGAGATTGGAAGTTATGGGTTTGAAAATGGAAATGGGGATAATTAACAAAAAGTAGATAGCGGGTGAGAGAGGTAGGGGTAGGGGAGGTTGGAATGGTTGCAGCATCCTGATAGGCGAATTCTGGAATGTGACAGTGCAGGCTAACTGTAGAAAAACAACAACGGGAACTGTTTGGGAGCGGCTGTAGCAATAGAGGGTGATCAAGAGCAATATAAGGAGGATGTGGTAGGGGATAAGAAAGATAATCACCCCTTAGGAGAGATACAGTTGGAACACCAGCCAAACCCTCGGATATAGCCCTCGAAGGAAGAAAATGGATGTTGGTGGCTTTCCTAAACAAACTCACGCAGAAAATCTCATCCAAACTCTAATATAACACATATATAAGAAATGACTAAAAAGAAAGAAAAAGAAATGAGTAAACTTGCTAAAAATTGGAAACAACTCAAACGATTGTCTTTCACTTCGGCTTTTTGCCTCTCACGCTACTCGAGAGGCATGTCAGGCCTCCAGTCTCAGGAAAAACCCACGTTCGACTTTTGACACCCCACGCGAGAGACTTCATCACTTACAACAGAAAGATGTCTCGGTAGAGAACCACTAAGTTCAAGCAGCTTATGTTGGAAGTGTGAATGAGGAGAACAACAAAGCTTGATATCTTAGGGCACCTAAGCCATCTATTAACAATGTGGTACAATTAAAGTCCTAGTGCACCTTAAAGGATGTTCAAACCTTAACCCTGAGAGTAGAAAGATAACACAGCAATATCTGATCCACACATATCGAACAGAGTTCGACCCTAATATCAGGCAGCAAGAGTACATCTAGTGGATCACCCAACTTGATCTCACCTGAAAAGAAATCAATCCAAAATGGAGAAAAAGTCGAGCACAAGCACTCTTAAATCCATCGTATCCAAAAAATGCTTCAATTGTTATGATTTTGAGAACATTGCATCGGACTGTCCAAACGAGGGAATGATACCTTTCACTGAGTAAGGAACAGTTGAAAAAATAAAGAGAATAAAGACATCAAAGAGGAGTATCAGCTTATAGCCGACAAGGGAGAGATGCTAGTGATTCAAGCTGAGGCGATGAGAGAATCTAATAGGACTTACATTGATTTTCTTATAGGCTAGTGAGTTCAAGATAATTGGTGTCCGTATAGAATTTGAAGATTTGGAGTCACAAGATACTTTTTTGCAAGCCTTAAGAGGAGCAACAGCTGGACTATCACTGGCTGTTCAAGAGGGTCATGAATTCGAAGAGCTCATGCCAGACATAGGACAACCAAATAAAAGAAAATTTTAAAAATTTCAGACATATCTCTTAAGTTGTCACTGCGGAGAGAGATCCAACATGTCATTACTTCAAATAAAGATGATGAATTTTTTAGTTATTTCTAAAAATTTGTGGAATAAATGGAGTAATAAGTTATTGTTTAGTTTTTGAAAAAGAAGTATGTTTTTTAAAAGGAGTATGTTTAACCGCTCCTATCCCGACAATAACTGAGACAAAATCATCGACAAATTTGATATTTTTTATTGCCAAAAAAAAAATTATAAGAGAATAACTATTTAGAGCAACCAACTATAAGATCTGTTGCAACTAAATGATCCATGTGAAATAGGCTAGAATTGACACTTGAAACACAATGGTTGAAGAATTACAATTCTGAGCCAATGACGCTTCTAATAAACTCAAGATGTGAACGCGATAAAAATCATGGGATAAAAAGAATACCTATTGGAAATTTCATGCTAAACCCACAACATGGACCCGGTTATAAATGTGATGGTCAAGACAGCGTGTTAAGTGTCAATTCTAATCGGGTTCAATTTTTTCGATTGGGCTTTCGAGACCTAGGGACTTGGGATCTTCATCATGAATTGTTGGTACAACCTTACGCATGGTTAGCAGCTCCTCGTTTAACTAACCAACATGAGTTACATCGCTCATGTCGTGGTCAACAAGGTTAGGTGTAAGTTCATATTCTTTCATTTTATCATTTCTGCTATTTTCTTCAAATTTAACTTTCAAAGTTAATACCCTTGAATATCAAGGTTAAGTATTTAGTTTTAAGATTGGAGATAATTCCCTTGCCAAGCAGCATAATTTTCCTTTGTGCTTCTTAGCAACCTCTCAAAAGGAAGAGGAGACTTTTCTACAAATGATGCAGCCTCAAACTTCATCTAATTTTTTATTGTGGCTAACTAGGTACATGTACACCCTATTATTTTCTTCCCTTCTAATATGTATAGTCATTAAAGTTTTCCAAAATATTACCATAGCTCTAGCCATGATATCACAATTTCATTATAAAAAGTGGTGATGTCACAGTCCATTTTCTTGGATTTCAAGAGTTGAGTTTTTTTAGTCAAATATTTGAGAAGGATTTTTAAGAGCCGGAGAAATAGGCGTGGCTTTCCAAAGATTGGTTCAATTGACTTGATTGGCCGCACAATAACAAGAGAGTCTGAAACCACCATTTATATTAGGTGAGGCTCGCCTGTCGCAAATTTTGTTGTCTCGCCCGTCAAACATATGATACTTCCTCTGTCATTGATTGCTAAATTCACAACTGAGCCCACTCATGATAGCTTTACCCATTGAGTTTAGTGATTGTGAAGTGCATTGAAGAGTTTTGCATAATAAAATCTATGATAGTAGGGTTAATTGATGTCATGGCATGGGTTTACATTCTTTGTAAGAATCTATGGATTATTTTGACAATTGTCACGACGTTGTATGGCATCGAAAAAGAAGCATGTTCACTTCTTAGAGACAAACTATGATTCTACAAGAAAATTGAGCACAACGATACGATTTAGTGACGATTTATGATATTGGTTTGAGCACAGAGGAAGTTAGTTTTTACTTTGCAAGAGTACCAAGCATAGTAGCTCTAAAAGATGGGGAGTCGGGTCAGCTTAGTGACTCTACGAGACTATCTCCACAATTTTATCAAGGGAAACACGACAACTCTAATACCAAGTGATTTTAGGGTATCAGGAAAACTTAGTATTAATTAATTGCAATATTAAACTTATATAAATATGGAGAGAGAGAGAGAGAGAGAGAGAGAGAGAGAGAGGGAGAGAAATATCACAATACATGGCAACAAACGGTGAACAATGCTGTGAGGTCTCCAACCAACGACAGAAATAAAAAGTGATTAAATATTATCAAATCTGTTAGCACATAATAAGTTTAATTTATTAACAAAATTAAAATAAATCAAATCTTAATCAACTCTTTTAATTTTGACACAAAGTTTGAGACAATTTACTGAAGAAAAAAAACGATAGTGGGGGTAAAAGAGAAAAAAAAGATGAAAGTCTTCAAAACTGTGTTTTGTTCATAGAAAAATATTGCTTTAAAAGTTTAGCTTGAAAACCAATGCAGGCCCAATGCAATACCGCCAAGTAGAAATAGGTGATAAATGTCTGAGATGTCAGAGGCAAGCAAAAAGTAACTTACTTCTAACTGACTTGCATGGGAGAAAAAACCAGCAAGAATGGCTTTTCTTATTGCCTGCAAGAAAAAGATTGAGCCAAGAAAAAATTATCATAATGTAAGAAATGAAACATATTTTTAACTGTCTAATTGAACACAAGTAAAATACAGAAATGTAAAATTTTTACAAATAAATATCATCATGAAGAGAATAGTACTTGTTGAAGAAAGTAATCCGATTCTAATAACAAATTCTAAATTTATTAAGAGCATGAAACTGCATAAATGTTAAGATAGATGAAAAAACATAAAATGAAACCAGGATAATCCTTAAGCACAGTATGCAATCTAGAAAAAAAAACTGCTGCATAACCCTTCAACTAGGCTATAAATTACCCCAGAAAAGTTTAAGAACCACCACCCAGTAAATTAAGTTAACAAAAAAGTGTAAAAGACCTTTAATTAACATATCGGAATTAAGACAAAAGAGCTTCGCCTCTGACAAAGCAACTACATAATTACATAAACATAAATTAACAAGAAAAAAAATGATTACCTGTGTATCCCCTTCACAAGATTTCAGAACAATGCCAAGTCGCCTCACTAGCCTGCTGAGTTGTTCCCTTGTATCAACAACTTTCTTCTGCACAACTGGCTCAAAAATTAGAAAGAACTCCATGGGTCTGCTTATCACTTATATTCCTTAGATGGCCGTTTGGGATTACTTTTATCTTTAAATTTTCATTTTTGTTTATATTTTGATTTGAATTAAAACATCCTTGGTTACGGTAAATTCTTTTTTTAAACACTCAAAACATCTCGAAGGTGTTTTGAGTATTTTTAACAACAAAATGATTTGTTTTAAAAATAAAAAATAAAACATATAAAAAATAGGGGCATTTACATACATGCCAAACAATTATTATGTATTTACATATCTAACACCTAAACATTCGAATTTACTTGCACACCACTCAAATCTTTAACATCACACATCAAAAATACCGAAGTGAAGCAGACCTTTTCATGCATAGGTTTATAGTACCAAGGTGTTATACTTGTAAATATCAATCTATGGGTGAGAGATACATAAATACATAAGAATTGTGTTATGTATATAAATGTTCCTGAAAGATTATATCAACCAAACATGTTTTTAAAAATAAAATAAAAATAAAAATAAAAGTAATACCAAATGTGCCCTAAAAAACATGTCTAAAGTCAACATGTGTGACTTTGATTTTGAAACTGCATGGTAATTGAAAACGCACCATGGCATGGTAGTTTATGTAGTTTTTATAACACCATTGTGAATTTTTTCCAGACTGAAGGAAGCCTTTGTACACATTCAAATGAGTTACATGATCACCCTGCAATTTACCAGAATATGTGTCAACAGTATTATCTCAAAAATAAAATCATTATTGTTACTTACTTGAGGAACATAAGAAAGAGTCATAATGAAAAGATAATTCTGTTCATTTTATTAACCCTCATTAACTATGACTAAATTAAACTGGTATGGTTCCTCAATGGTTTGACAATGAAATTAGAGTTTGAGCTCCAGTTTAAAAGCAGCAGGACATGTGAGTTTTATGTGGCCAAAGAGTTGCAACTTAATCTCTTTTCAATGGGATTGAATCTGGGGTTAATAGATTTTTTCATTTGAATATATTTTTAAAAAGTGGGGGCATTATGATGTTGATGAGCATTGATATGTAGAGGGGGCATCAGCATGCCTAGGGATGGGTTGACTGTGTTAACCTCACTAAAGGGAAAAATGAAGGATCAAATCAGGGTATAAGTTCAATTGACATGTCTACAAATGTAGTTTAACATCAAAATTTAAGCTTGTCCAGGATTAATTTAACCTCGACGATTAATTCAAGCTTGCCTTGAAGGAGGTTGGGATTTCAATATTTTTTACTTGGTTGATATTTGCCGAGCGCTTTGAATTTGAAGGGTATTAATTTAGCATATTCTGGAGGGTTATTATTGTTTCATCTCAGTAGGGGCTAGTAAATCGATGCATTTTAAGAGGTAAAATTTATCTTATTATTATAAGATGTGTTTGTGCTAGCCAGTCTTGGGGGAGATAAAGGGTTTGATTGGGGGAGGTAATAGTTTTTTAGCAATAGGGCTAAATAAAAGTGTGACTTGGGTGTATTTGGGTGACTTAAGAAACTGAATGCTCAAGATTAGTAGTCTGTATTTATCTTTGGTGAAAGAATATGTTCCTATAGCCATCATAACATGTACAATGATCATACTAGCAAGGAAAACCCAATAAGATGAGATAAACAGCAATAGTAACCGCATCACACCACACTAGCTCCTGAAACTTGACTCCGATAGAGAACTACATAAGGCATCTTTTGTCAACTACAATCTCATTCTCTTTATCCAACCAAGATAGAGAATAAGCTTGGCTATGCTTATGTGCTGTAAACCACAACTTATCTATCATTTAGGTAGATACAATATTCTCACAACTATCTCATTCTATGATAAGTCTACACATTTTCCTTTACGGAGCAACAAGATAAAATATGTTGTGGTAAAGTCATTGTTGCTCTCTTGTGGGCACTATAAAAGATCCATCAAACCATTAATATCTCTCCCTCGTCTGCTGGAAGCTGGTATACATTTATGTCTTCACCTTCTTCTGTGTCTCCTGTGTGACTATTCATTTCTTTAACTGCTCCTTACACATTAAAAGAAATCACTCTCTTTTTTGGGCAATCAAATGTAATGTGTTCAAAGTTGTGGCACTTCAACCACTTTCTAAATAGAAAGACGTCAGGAATGCCACTGGCTCCCACCTTTCTTCATCTTAGGCTAATTTCTCCTAGTGCAGGGCTAGCTTGGATGCTCAAATAGATGTAATCTTGTTGTCTAATCGTAAGGCTGAGCCCACTCCATAAAGTTTGATCGTCCCACGGTGACACAAATGCTTATCTGCCTTCAAAATGAGGGTTTGTACATCGATTAAATACAAAAAAATAGAGACTAAACCAAATAGAATTATAACAAAGTGAAATCTTGTCCACAAGGAAACCAAACCTTTTAAGTTATTAATTTATATACTTTTTATATTTGTCATTCTTAATTATATGAAATTAGATAAATTTTAACTTTTCATGAGTAGGATTAGTGAGAATTTTTTATTCAAAAGATGTTTGAAAGAAAAATATTTAAATAAAATAGATACATTTAAGTTTTTTTTAAGAATAGGATTCCTTTAGTTATGCACTTTTAACTAATATAAGTGATAGATAGTCAAGAAAGCGAAGGAATAAGCTTTTACAAAGGTCTTTTCAAGCATGTGAGTAATTATTTTTTGTATGTATTAACTTAATATTTTATGAAATAAAGAACTCCATTATTGTTTTATATAACTATTTTTATAATCTAATACATATTGTGAAAGAAAGAATTTCTGAAATGAATAAAAAGAAAATTGAAAAAGGTAAAATAATAGTTTTAATGACCTTAAATTGAAGTAATTAGAAGAAATAAAATATAAATATTTAAGTCATTCAGAATTACCTCCAGAAGGTACTTGCAGGGGATACGATTTACCCATGCACGAAAAAGAAAATGATAAAGGTGTACCTTCGAGTACAAAATTTTGAGGGTACCCACGGTTACAATTCTGAGGAAATATTCGGGTATAACCGTAATCCTGCTATGACTTCTTAAAAAAATTAAAAATGGTAAATATTTAAATTGAAACAGGAAGGGTTAAATCTGAAATGAAAGCTTATGGTTTGAATAAAATAATGACTTACATTTTTTTGGTCATTCTTGTACAACATTTGCATATTAATTTAATGCGTGTTAAGATTGTAATTGTTCACTAAGTTGTGGTAAACTTACTGTTGAGTCTAATTGTTTCTTTCAAGAAAAGAAAAATTATAGATTCAGGTGTCTGGCATGAGAGATTTAATTTACAGGATGACTACTGTTGATAGCTATTATGATAGTAGTTTCTTTGTATTTTTTTTGTTCAAGGTAGTGATGCATTGTTATATATTGGTTTGACATGTTGTCTACAAATAATATATGTATTTCTGAATGTTTTGATTTATATATGGTATATATTGTAATTTCTTAGTGGCTCTTATATATTTATTTGAAGTAATAAAAAAATTCGTGGAAAGTATATTAAATGTTAATACCATCCGACCTAACTTGGTTAATTCTAAACTTCAGGCCGGGTCGTGACAAACATTCCTTTGAAATCACATCACGAAGATCCTTACCCAAAAATGCTCATTTTAATCCAAAATTTTCAAGTATTTCTCATGCTTGTAATTTACTTAAAATATTTCTTTATCTTTGATTTTAGTTTATGAACATATTTTAAGTTGGTTTTCTCTATTTAATAAAAAATTTAATTTTTTTATATTTTTTATGAAATGATGTAATGATTAGCCCAACTAGTTCATCCTAATTTGAGAATAGACACCACGACATTACATAAAGACATACTTCAACATGCATAACTATGCTACATTGGCTATGATAGAGCTTAAGCTTTAGCTTTGAGATCTACCATAGTGGTGACAAAAAAGTTAAATGTATTAAAAAAAATGAATAAAATAAATGAGGGAGGAACAAAGCTTTAATGGGACTTTGTCGGGAGTTGAGCTTGACAATGCTTGGCTACTATGCCCATCAAGCTACATGAATTCATATGTTAAGCACTTAAGTGCATAACCCATACTCCATGCGAACCCTACCCTCAATCTCCCAAACAAAATCAATACCTTAACAAATGCATTTTATGATTACTGAATTCAACATTTGCTTGAAACCCTTATTTTTCTATTTCAAAAAACGTTGCATCTCGTGATTCAAAATTTGAGCTCTTGTCCCAACTTCCTCATCTTCTTTTTCAAACCATTGTATCCCGTTGCAACCTCCTCTTATTTTCCACCATGCTTTTGGCATGATTTCCTCGCAATGCTCTAGCAACCTTAAGCTCATTATTCGAGCTGCAACTTGGCTATAAAAGGACAAACTAAGTTGAAGGGTTGAAGCTCAACATATAAGCTCAACTCGAGCATAAGTTCGAGCATGTATTTTGTCTAGGAAGCCAAGCTATAGTTAGCTATGGTTCAAGATCAATTCGACTAAATTACACCCCTATATGAATTATCATTAACCTTTTTTTGGCAGCTAAAAATTACATGCCACTAAATAGGAAATTTTTATCATATTTCACCATCACACATTACAAATTAAGCATGAGTTCTAACTTCTAAGATTTTCTTTCAACCAACATATTACATAGTTTGGTGATCTTCGACCATCACTTGGTTGAAAGACATATGATAGGGTTGGTCCTAAGTTGAGTGTCATTTGACAAAGAAGATTTAATCCTTGACATTGAGGATTGTAGGGGAATCTCATCATGCATTATGAGACCTCTAACAATTGCGTCTCGCAAGTGTGTTGATGTGGACCCCTCTTTGATACAATAGCCCAAGTTGAACAAAAACCTATCAAGGTCACTTCAGATTTTTTAGAGGTCGGCATTTGTGTGCATTGGAGTAGGAAGATGAGTCCAACAAGCATGATTGAGTGAATGATGTTGTGAGCAACATTGCATTAGACCAGAGATGAGAATCGAGAGCAAACAAAAGAGATCATAACCATGTGTTGGGAACTGTGGACACGATGGTGTGGGTGACTGGTGAAGTGCGGGTTCAAGGGAGGTTTCATAAGAAGAGATCTTGGCAGGTTCATGTGGCAATAGGTATGTCCGGTTCAACCGCATTTCGGACGTCCAGAAAGTTCACTATAGATACAATTTCAGAAGTTGCACAAAATGAAGAAAGGTGTTGTGAGAGAGAGATTGCACAAACTATATGAAGTCATCTTTGAATATGAAAATTTCATGATGGAAGACTTGTAAATTCTATGATTTAATCACTTTTTGTCAAAGCATATAATTGTACAAGTAGAATGAGAAAGGTTTGCACAAAGTTTAATAAAGTTATGAAAAGAAATCCAATCAAGATTTTGGGACACTTTATAAGTGCTTTTTCTAAACATGCCCATAATTCTTTAATAGTAACTACCTCGTCATTTAAACAAACATATTATAATGATCATGTCATATCAATAAAATCATATGCTTCAGTTGGTAAACTAAGTAAATACAATATAACATTCTATTGATGAATATTGTATAAAAAACCAACATATAAGATCAATTAAAATAACTTTCTAGATTTGAGTTTTGAAGAACCTCGGCAGCGGCAAATCGCAACTTAACTTCATCAAGGCCTTTGTGCTTTCCTCTAACAGAAACCCAGATAGACTGTCAATAAGTAATTTATCCATCAAAGAGAGGCATATCCACAGCATCAAGAATATCAAAAAAAAAGAAAGAAAATAAAGGGGCACTTACATATATTGAACAAAATTCTTATGTATTTACATATCTCACACCTAAACTTTCATATTTATGCGTGTAGCACTCAAATCTTTAATATCACATTAAAAATAGCAATATCACTACTTTTTTAAAAGTGAAATGCACATTTTCATGCATGGGCTTAAAACACCAAAGTGTTGTAAATATGAAAGTTTAGGAGTGAGATATGTAAATACATAACAATTGTGTGCTTCTTATGTAAATTCCCAAAAATAAAAAAGAAACTGTAAGTCGTTAAGGAAAGGGTATACCTGAACAGAAAGAATGGCTGCAATTGTAAGTATCTCCTCCGAACAACCAAGTGTGTCTGCTGCTATGATCATTTTGGAGACCATGGGATCCTAAAAGATAGCGATTCCTTACTAATGTTTTGACATAATAAACTGCTTGAGATACATAAAGCTCGATAATTTTATGAAAATAATCTGTTCAAATGAATCTCATAACAAAAACAGCATTCTCCCATGCAAGCGTTTTCATGAAAATAACAAAATATCATAACATAATAATACTAATGCCTACCAATTGCATGTTCCATAATCTAGCAAAACATAGTTTGTGTAATCTGTGCTGCAACGATTAATTGAATTCAATGGTAAGCAAAGAAGAGGGAAGAAAAAACACCTACTAGATAAAATAACTATGATAAATCTACAATAAAAAATTCGTGCATTTATTCACCAGAATTGAGTGACTAAGCTGATTCAAGGGTTAGAATGCATGGTGGTATATTCAAACAATAAAAAAAAGGTTAAAAACGCGCACAAAAAAATGTTAGCTGAAGTCTTGTTATTCGAAGTAAAAAATCTAAAGCTTGATTATTAGCAATAGGAAGTGTAACATTAGGTTATATAATTAGAGGAGATATAATTACATGATATTTTATATATTAGAGTTATTCCTAATTTATAGAAATAAGAGTGAATATAAATATGTAACATATGGTTTAAATGAGAAATAAAAAAAGAAAGATGCTTCCCTTTACATGGTGTTAGAGCCATCCCAAGCTAGCTCTCGTTTCTAACTCTCTGCTTGGGTCGCAGCCCTCCCTCTAGTAGCAGCATCAAGCTGTTCGAATGAATCGCTTGTCCCTTCCATTCAAGGCCATCCCTCCCTAGCATGAATCGATCACTCGACTCTTCCGGTCAAATGCACAGATCATCGCTACCTGCTTCTTTGTTCAACTTCATTTTTGTCATCGTTTGTATCTTGCAGCTTCTCTAATCATCACAAATCGATTGAACAAATAGTTCTTCACTATCTACTTCTCTATTCGGCTTCTTCTTCGTCTCCGACAATGTCTACGTCGTGGAGCATTGCCTGCACTGTTTGAAGCTTCCTCCTTATTCTCCAATGAGACAATTCAATTAGTGATTTATATTAATGATATTATTATTACTGCAACTGATATGTAGAGAATCTTATCAGTGAAATAATTTCTCCAAAATTTGTTCAACACTAAAAATTTGGGTTCCTTGAAATACTTCTTGGCGATTGAGATTTCAAAGAGCAAGATTGGTATCTTTTTATCTCAACGGAAGTATGTTTTGGATTTGTTAACAGAAATTAAGAAAATATGAGTCAAACCATACAGTACTCCGATGTTTGCTAAATAACCTACCAAAGATGGAAAGCTTTTTATTGAACCAAAATGATATTGAAAATTAGTGAGAAAATTAAGCTACCTTACAGTGACTCGTCTTGCCATTATTTATCTAGTTGGCACTATAAGTCAGTTTATGTGCTCCCCAACAGTCCATCTCTGCTCAAATATTATGTTACATCAAAGGAGTTCCTGGAAAATGTATTCTATATCAAAATCATGAGCATATAAATATTGAATGTTTCTCGAATGTATATTGGGCGAGATCCAAGATTGCTCGGAGATCTTTTACTTGATATTATGTTTTTATTTGTGGAAATTTGGTCTCGGGGAAGAGTAAGGAAAAGAATGTGGAATCACAATCCAATGCAGAATTTGAGTATTAAATAATGGCATAAGCTTCGAGTGAATTGATGTGGATCTCCCAATTCTTGGCCGAAATGGGTTTTAAAATGACAGTTCCGGCAAAGTTGTGGTGCAATAACCCAATTGCAATTCATATTGCCTCAAAGTATATCTTCCATGAACGAATTAAGCACATTGAGAAAGATTGTCGTTTTATTTGTGTTTCAACAAAATTTGATCTCTATAGCTCATGTAAAGACCGATGAACAACTAGGAGGCACCTTCACAAATGTTCTTAATGATATTAGGGTCATTTATATTTGTAACAAATTGGCATGATAAATATTTATGCTCCAACTTAGGGCGAGTTTTATGGAAAGTAAAAAATCTAAAAATTATATATTAGGAAGCTTGTATATTAAAAATCTTGTTTATTAGCAAGTAGGATATTAGGTAATCGAATTAAAGGAGATATAGTTGCAGAATCTTTTTTATATCAGAGATATTCCTAATCTATAGAAATGTGAGTGTATACAAATATGTAACATATGGTTTCAAAAAGAAATAAGAATAAAATCTGCTTCCCTTTACATCAGAACTGAACAGTTTACCAAGAGATAATTTAAAATTCCATGATATTAGAAGATAATTTCATAGTAAAAAAGGTAAGATAATGAAGCAAATCAAGCCATATTAAAAACAAAGGTAATCATACTAATATTAACAGAAAAAAAGCATTCTTATCCAGCCACAAAGCCTTTACTTAACAAAGCCCGCACCGCACTAATGAAAGACAAAAGTATGCTTATGCTTATTTGCCTAAGCTCAACCATACACTTTTAGAGTTTTCAGTATTTTGGAACAAAAACTTTTGGAAAGAATTTCCTGTTATGGAAAATAATGCTTCACCGCATATGCTGTGATGGTGCTGATATATCATTCATTCCCTACAAGCAGAGGACCACAAAATTTTGAAACGTGGTCAAGAAAGATTGCTTTAGCTTGAAAACTAATATTATTTTTCTTTTTCATTTGTGTTCACTAAATTGAAAATTATATCCTTTTAGTGCTAGGAAATAAAAGTAACACTCCTGTTCAACTTACCTTTGTTCTTTCAACATGGTCCATCACCCGCATGTTCGGCAAGAAAATTATATCCTTTATGAGACCGTTCTACGATTCCTAAAAGTCATGAGAGGAACGGACTAGTTGTTGAGAATGTTTGTACAATGGCACAGAGGTAAAATATAAGGAAACTGCAAAGATTGGGAGGGGAAAATGGGTTGGTTGCTGTTCGGCAAGAAAAACAGCAGGGAAATACTATTCGGCGTCAACATCGACGAAGAATGAAAGTCAGAGGAGATTTACCATATATTCTTGATCAAGCTACAAGCAAATCAGTTGAGAGAGAATAGGATACGGCACTCCACAAAGAGGAAAATCAGAGGTCTCCAATAAAAAAAAAAAATCAACCTAAAGTCAAAAACCAAATTCAAAACAGCATATTTACAAGTCGCAAGCAAAAAATAACCTCAATACTACGGTTGCAAACTAATCAAGTGTTCGATAAGCTACTCATAGCTCAAGCTCAATTAGAGCTCGTTCATTACCGTTTGATTAAAAAATTGAACAAATATGAATACTTTTATAAAAACTCAATTATCAAATGAACAAATTTGAATAATCTTTGTTTGATTCATTTGTTTTAATGAATAATATCAATTAAAGCTCGCCAACATACTCATCAAAAAGCTTGAACAATTTTGTTTAAAGTTCACGAACAAGCTTGTGAATATGCTCATCAAAAAGCTAAAAAAAATTTATTTAAAGTTCATGAACAAGCTCGTAAATAAGCTCGAATAAACCTCGACTAATTGCTTGTAAGTCGATTAAATCTTAATTGAAACTTTGTGAATAAAATCAATTAAAGCTCAATGTAGAACTCATTTATATTAAATTAAATTAAATTTTTAATTCACAATAAAAAAAACCACTATAAAAGCTTATTTGTTTAATCATATATTTATTTTTGTGTGTTTGTATATTTGTTTTGGTTATTTATTTAATAGCTCGTTCATTTAAAAGCCCACTTATTTTTATAAGTTCAATAAGTAACTCCTTTATATACTAAAAAAATTAAAACTCCTTTATAGACTCGATAAAGTTAGATTGATTAGAAAATAAAAATCATATTACTCATTAGCTTGCTCAAAATTTATTTTGTTTGAAAATAAATAGCTCGATAGCACTAATTTTAATTTGATCGATTAAAGTAGTTTAGCAAAAAATCAAGTGGTTCGATAATACTACTCGCTAATTTGCTTGATAATTACTCAGTTATCATTATGCGAAACAAATATTAACTAAGCTGAAATAGTTTGAATAACAAACGAACCAAGTTTTAAAATAAACACAAAAGGCCAGACTCGAGCTCAATATTTATAAACAAGCTCAAGCTTGAATATAGTCCTGCTCAGCTCAACACGATTTATTTGGAGCCCCACCAATACTAAACCTAATTAAGGTAAGACCTTCTAGGGCTCGGCTCAAACATGGGGGCTAGGATGTTAAACCCTGTGGAGAAAAAGCTAAATCGAGGACCGGTTCAATCCTTCATCCATTTGTCTGGGAGAGACGCAATAGACATCCGCAAGGGTGGAGCAAAAAAATATTTTAGTTGGGTCATTAATTACTAATTTTAAAAATATCCTCAACCCTCTTCATTTCGGCTTGGGACTAGCATTAAGCGGTTTTAAAATTTGAATATTAAAATATTATTTAAAAAATACTCTAAAATTTTGTGCTCAACTATTAAGGGGAAAACCATTTAATTAAATATTTATTAAACTAGATACATTAAAAAAAAATTTAATATTAATTAAGTAAAAATTAATTAGTCATTTATTAAACTAATTAACTATTATTATTATTTATTAAATTAATTAAATTTTAATATGTAATTTATTTTTTTATTAAATAATTGTTAAATAGTAGCTTTTTATTTTATATAATTATAATTAGCTTGATAGCATATTAATTAATTATAAGATATTAATCAAATAAATTAATAAAATTAAAATTAAATTAAAACCACAAACTTATCATCCCTTTGACCTGTCCCAACCTCTTGTTTACAACCCTCCCACCTCTCCCAATTTTGTCGAAAACCATCACTTTGTGATTGAACCCTCACAATTAGAGCTAATTGGAAAAGCAGCAATGAGATCACGACATGCAAGGACCTTCGAAGCTCCCATTTTTTGCTTTCCGCTCTGCCACAACTTGAAACCAGTGAGGAAGGTAACCCTCATCTTTCTCATCCTTTCTTCCAACCACCTTTGCGCGCTTTAACTTCTCCACTAAGCTGAAATAGTCAACCGTCCAACAGGCTTTAGTTGATAGGTTTTGTGATGAATAGGTGCCAGATTTATAGAGTAGGAGATGCTTGATAGCAAAGTTAAAACAAACAACAATGAAAAATAAATTTCATTACCAACTTCTAATAGGAAATTACAAATAAAAAATGGAAATATGAAATTGCAATAAATGACAGCACAAATTCATCTTAGGGTTCGATATGAGGGTGGTGGTCAGCATAGTAGATTGGAAGGGGCGGCAGGAGGCCGGAAGATCAAGAAAACAGCAGGCTTGCCATTTTCTGGATGAAGGCAGCGAAGGGAAAGGATTGCAGCAAGGTAGAGATGGCTGGAACATCAAGAACCCAAAAGAAGAGGCGAGTCTGGGTGGCGGCAGCAAAGTTAGACTGGATAGTAGCAGGAAACAACGACACGTTATTGTTTGGACGGCAGCAGCAAGGTAAGAGGGTTGGAACAGCAGGAAATCAGCATGGAGATGTGGTTTTGGGCAGCAAAAGCAATCGAGGGAAGTGTGAGAATAAAGTGGGAATGCAGGGGAAGGGTAGAGGAAGAATAAATTACCGCTCGAGAGCGAGATATAGGTGGAACACCACTCAGAACCTTGGATACAGCCCTAGAACAAAAAACCAGAGACGTCGGCGTCTGTTCCAAACAAACACGCACAAAAACTGACTTAAACACAACAAACATAACATATAAAGACCTAGGGTAACATAGAATTGGGCCCCACTCCAGTTAGGCGGTAGAAAAAGAGGGTCGGTCGGCCCTCAAGGCTTCCAGATTTACCTGATCCAAGAACTTTTGGACTGAACCGATCAACACCGCCAAACAATTCCTGTGTTTGGTACAGCAGTATGTGACACCAGCATTAGACTCTCGGGATTCAGGGAGCTTTGACCTCATCTGTCAAAGATTTTGCTTCCGCATAGTATGGGGCTAGGTCGGCCACATTAAAAGTGGCGAAAATACTATAATCTCTCAAACATTCAACTTCTTGAGGATTCTGAAAGATTCATCTGCTTTGGGTTTGAGCTTTTCAAAAGATCTCACCACAAAATATATACTCACATCTACCTAAAACAACTCTGAATCACGGACGTCATTAAAAGACAACCAGAACTGGACCTGCACACATATGAGTCTTCTTGCTAACCAAGTCTCAAGTCATTAAATCTATAATTTGTTTCTCCCACTCCTCGTACTCTACTAAGTGTATCTAATAAACGATTTTGTCAGGAGAAATAAACTCTGGAACAAAATCTCAAGCAAGCTGAGCAACTCTCAATGGCAATCTACTAGAAGAGACATGTTCTTCATCTCTAGAAGGACCTAGATCCCACTGTCGCATGTTCTTTCCCACAAAACACTTCAGGAAGATTTAAAAGCTGCAATTAAAGGAATGGTCGGAGGTTATTAGATGAGCCTCTGCTATCCTTAGATGTGCTAAATATTCGAGTACCACATCCTACACACCGGGGGGCACTTACGGCCTTCAGAAAGACTGCTCTACCAAAAGGCCACAATACGTGAACAATTGGAAGCTTTCATCAGCCTCCACTGATTACAAGTCAGCTTTAATAGCTACTGATTCTCTTGAACCTCCAGCGTTAGGATTTGTTAACCCCTCTGACGCTTGGCAAAGTATTCCATCAGCTTTATCTGCTATAATTAAGCAGAATAATACTCTTCTCCAGTTATTACTAAAAGTTTCTGATAGACTTATCACTGTTGAGGATAGGTTAAAGCAGATCCAACAGAAGGAACCTAAAAGGGAGAAATCTGTTGAGAATTCTATCTGTTCAGAAACAGCTTGAATCTCTTTCTTTGGGATAACCGTCCAGAACGGTTAAACCTTCCAAACCAAAAGACCAACTATTTGTTTTTCAAAATCCTAAAATGATATTTCTTAAGGAAAAACAAAAGTATTCTTGAAATTTTGATCCATGGCCTCTACATCTAGGAATAATTCATTTCGTACCTCTACTACCCTTCTTCCTACTCCTAATGTACGAAACTCTAACCCTACCTCAAACCTAGATGATCAAATACGTGATTATCGTATGAGGTCACGTATAGCTTATGAGATTCAAAGAAGATTGCCCCGACGGAGATCTTACAGCAGAACTCTGGAAAGTCAGACAGATCCAGAGCAGCAATTGCAGATCTCACAACGTAGACGTGCTAATCTGGTCCCTGCGGAGACCCTATATGAAGACGGTTGGTCTTCAACAATGCATAGGGTAGTAGAGGTACGAAAGGTGAACTCAACGTAGCCTTTTTTTCGTACCCACTTACAGACTTAATGGCCAACTAGCCGACAAGACTCAATAATTGTGGGTCCACTACAGCTCCACATGATACTGACATTTAGACAACCATCTGGATGTATCCAGATATAATACATAATACAATACACACGAAAATACATATATACAAGAGATTAGACCGTATCGTATATACACCTTGGAAATCACTCCTTTTTCCACGCCTTGATACACCACTTGGCAGCAACACTGATGAGAATTTCGAGACGATTTTCCATCGTTTTAACATTCGGCAGGATGTCACTCCATGCATTATCCCTGCTTGAATTACTCTTACAGTAGGCAACTTTATTTTCATACATCCTTTGATGAATTTGGAGTTCATTAAGCACCTTGTTAGCTTGTTCTGACGCAATGCGCCTGGCAGCTCCCCTAAGTTTGTCATGAGCGTCTGCTTTCTTGCAGCCTGTTGAATAAAGCCCTAAATCTTTTAACAAAAGAGTTTTCGTTGTTAAAAATTATATTGGAATAAAGTGATTCTGGCGGTAATTCATTATAGAAATCATAATTGATTTCTAACTCAGGAATCTGCTTGGCTGCAACTTCCACATCAACTGTAGTATCAACATGTGTTATATCTTTATAGAATGAAACCGTATTTCCTTCTATCCGCATGCCTCCATGCATGCTCTTTATAAAGTCACATCCTATTAAAATTTGAATATCATCATTGATTTCCATAGGTAAGCAGTAAAACAATGGTATTTGAAAGCTGTGTTCAGATATATACATTCTTCCGTAATTCATTTTTTTAGCAGAATTAGTGGTGGAATTAACTCTACTAAATGTAACTTTGTAATTTAACTTCAAGTATCTCTTTAGGGACGTCACTGATGCTTGCACAACATGATGTTGCTCCAGTATCAAATATCTCTTTTAATCTGAATTTATCAACATCTGGAATTTAAAAAGTGATTATTAAATTAAATAACTTATTGATGATCCGTTTTGGAGTCTTCATTACTTGCTCCTTCAGTGTTTCTGAGAACATCTTCGCTCCATGTTCTTCAATCTATTCTGGATCATCTTCATCTTCAAACGTGACAATCTATTTGCCCTTGTCTCCTAGGGTAAGTTCCTGCAAATCTTCTGCTAATTGTTTTTCAATTTCCTACTGAAGTTGTTTCATCAGCTTTCTATTTTCCCCAATTAAGTGTTCTGTGTATTTAACCAGTTCATGAATCAAATTATCCTTTGATCGAAATTGTAATAAGAATAATTCTTTTTGAACTGTTATTGCCAGATAAAACTTGGCACACAGTGGATAATCAGTTAATTTGCATAACACGCAGTGTATTCTCATGCTAGAGTTTGTAATGATAAAACAATAGGAACAGCGAGAATACTGACTCTTTAAGGGTTTGTTATGCTCCCATTGATGTGAGCATTTCTCCTGATCTTCCTTAAGTTTGATCAGGCATCTCCACCCATAGTCTTCTTTCATCATTAGTCCAAATTCCTCTATTGGACAGTTCTCTAGAGCACTGCAAATATGAGTAAGGGTGTTGGCTCCTTCACCCTCTGAAATTGAGCAAATAGCATCCGATGATTATTCATTGAGATCAACAGAAAGGAAATCGTAATCATCTGACAGCTCAAGATTGTTCAGAATAGCTGCCCTTGCCATGTTGTCTTTCTTGCTCTTGCACTCTTTAGCAAAGTGCCCTTCATCACCACATATGTAACATCTGCATCTAGAAGATTTTGGCTTGTTCTTATTTTTATCACACGAACATGAGAGTCGTGTGGCTTTTATAATTCTTTGATTTCCTCAAGTCATACTTCTTATGCTGATTATAAAAACCAGGTACAAGAATTTTCTTACAAAGTGAGAGGTCCTTGATTCCTCTCTGTACATCAGCCCTCTTGCATTGCTCTGCAAGATATTGATAAGTGAACATTATTATGGGCATAACCCTCACTGTGTTCCCGGGGTATTTCTTTTTAAATGTTTCTTCAATCTCGTTACCAATAATTGGAGGCATTTTTCTGAAGAATTTGTCAGATAATTCTGGACTGATATACATACGTCCAGACTTTGTTGCAAGGACCTTGTAGTCATTCATATAATTGAACATGTTTTTAATTTCTGAACATGTTAATCTTTTCAGATCAAGATAGGCTCTATTTTATTCATCAGTACAACCTTAATATAGATCTTCTAACAAGATTACTCTTCGGATAGCTGATAAAACATTCTAAGGATCATCAACAATGTTGATTACAGCTTCATACTCGTCCTCATAAGCCATCATCCATTGGATCCATATCTTTTTCTCCACTTCTCCCAGCAAATTCTCGATAAACAGAACTTTTGATTTGTTATCAACGAACTGCTTATCATTTACCAGATTTACGGTGATAGATTCCCATCTAGAAATAACATCATCATAAGATGAAAAATCATCTGGTAATACTAGCATGACTCTATGAGCATTTTTTGCTGAGGGTAGAGTCCACATGTTTTGCTGGTAAGATCTTTTAAAATCAGAAACTCCAAAAAGTCAAATATATTAACTAGAGGGCCCAAACAAGACCCCCTACCCACACCAAAACCAGAAGGGGTTCCAAAAACTAGAAAATACTGAAAATTGCATTAGAGACATAGAAAAAGCCTAAAAAGTCGAAATACATAGTACCAGGTGGCTAGAGAGCAACCCAATTTGGTTTTTGAATCTGCCTCTGGTTCTATGAAAGAAGCAAGCTAATAAGTTGGTAAGATGATTGTCATTGCCAATAGTAACCAATGTATTATCCAATATGTTCTCGAGATGGAGTCGGCCTCCATTCTTCTTCTTCCTCCTGGAATAGACATGTCATTCCTCTTCCGAAGATTGAGTCACCTGATCTTGATCTAATTTGTGCTGGAGATGTGCAAATTGTTGAACATTAGAAGCAACTACATGTTGTACCGGATGCTCTGTTATTTGATCAAAGGAGCACTCTCATGTGTCCTGGCATGTAAGTGAGTTTTCTTCAATAATAGTCGGTGGTATGAGCACAATTGGATCTGCAGCTGTAGTATGTTGTTCTTCCTCAGGAATTGCGGTGTTTGGAAGAGGATCGGGTTGCATCTTCTCAACAGGAATAATAGGTGGTTGTTCTTTAGTGATATTCGGCCTTAGATGAGAATGCAAATGATAACAAATAGTAGAGTTGTGACCAAACATACTACAATGAAAGCAATAAGGAGGATGTGGTTCTAGTTCAACCTTTTGCCAATACCCGTTGTGAATAATGTCAATCCATATCTCATCCGGAGTCGGTTGAGTGATATCTCTCTCAACTAACACGCAATCCACAGAGGGTCTAGTGACAGCAAGTGTAAGACTATCCACCTTGAGAGGTTTACCGTAAGCAGTTGCTAAACAGTAGAGGATTTCCATGTTGAACAGATGTAATTTTAAACCCGGAACTTTATCCAAACAGGAATGATAGGGAACTCCGCTTTTGGATCAAAACCGACAGTCCACTTCCGAATTTTCATAAAACGATTATCAATCTTGATAGTTTTTCGAGAGAAAATGCGAGTGTAATCAGCATCATGAGATAGCTTAATAAGTTTGTCTACCATCAAGTAGGCCAATGTTCCAATTGCCCAATAGTTTCATAGCATCAAACTCCTTCCTAATGATCTCCAGTTTTGGGTGACCATAAAGGAATTTCCCCACTAGAGAAAAACACCAAGAGGACGCGAGAGTATCGGTTTCAGCCTCTGTGAGAATAAGTGCAGGCTTCCCTTTTTTTTCCAAGTTTTTTAATAAAAGTGTGATCACTTCCACCTTCAAGAGCCTCGTGGAAAGATTTTGGAACATTGCAGAACTTACCCATAGCAAAATTGGGCGCTAAACCTGGAGGGGAACTCGCAGGAAAGGGCAAGTCATCGGCAAGTGCACTTGCTTAAGAACAGAACATCAAGGGCATCTCCCTCACAAGATGGTCACGGTTAGGACAGACATAGTCTGGCGGGCTACAAAGATGCGAACAAAATGCGAGAAGAAATCATCTGTCAGCAGGAACAGCCGTATCCTTCTGCGAGACGTGCGAACAGGAACGTCTGTCGGGCAGGCGAATGCGAGCAGAGAGGCGCGTCGTCGTTTTGGAGACGACATGTGAATAGTTTGTCGTCTTCGGGCACCTGCAAGATGCGAGCAGAAGACGCAACTCAACGAAACAACAAAATACGGATTACATTGGTGTGCGCAGCTCGACGAAACAGCCGAAGATGACGGAAGACGAAACAGAGGTAACTCCTTCGAGCGTGAGATTACCATGGCAGAGGCTAGGGTTCGTCGTGAGGTAAAACCCTAGCAGACGAAGGAGATGGGCTCATATATATATATATATATATATATATATATATATATATATATATATATATATATATATATATATATATATATATATATATATATATGAGAAAATCCAAAGGCTAATATATTAAAAAGAAAAAAAGATACAGATAGATTGTATGAGAGGACCCAAGTATGACACCCTACACAAAGTAAACAACACATGCAAATGGTTCCAAGATAGATTGTATGAGATGGCCCAAGTATGACACCATACACACAGTAAACAACACATGCAAATGGTTCCAAAAAAAATACAGAAAAATACATGAGAACCCAAAAACCAAAAGTACCAAAACAAGTATCAGATAGCTAGAGAGCGACCCAATTTTTCCTTGTCTCTGCCTCTAGTTCTAGGAAAAGAGCCAACTAACAAATTGTTAAGATGAGTGTCGTTATTAATAGTAACCAATGTATTGTCCAATAAGTTCCTGAGCTCGAGTCGGCCTCTTTTCTTCTTCTTACTCCTAGAATAGACATATTATTCCTCATCCGAAGACTGACTCATCTGATCAGTGGATTGGTCTAAAGTGTGTCGGATATGCGTAGGTTGTTGAAAATTGGAAACATCTACTTGTTGTATCAGTTGATCTTTTATTGGATCAAAGGAGCACTCTCATGTGTCTTGGCATGTAAATGAGTCTTCTTCAATAATAATGAGTGGTATAGACACGTTTGGATCAATATTAGTAGTATGGGGAGATGTTTCATGAGATTCCAAAGTACCATGCTCCAATCCAGCAGCTGGAATAGAGTGATCAAAAGCAGCAGCACCCAGGGGTAGAATGGCTTGGGCATGATGTTTTTCATCTGAAACAACAAAAGCTTGAATGGGAGGGTCGTCAGAAAATTTCTCATCAGGAACAACATCAGTCAGATGAGCAGAGGTATATGTAGTGTTGGAAAGAGGGTCGGGTTGCATCTCCTCAATAGGGATAGTAGGTAGCAAAATGTCCACCCCTAATTCAGTACGAATAGATTTTTGAATAGGTTGTTAATCTTTAGCAATATCCAGCCTTAAATGAGGATGCAAT
>NEWO01000223.1:198685-231250 GCA_003013225.1 Phalaenopsis aphrodite
CTAACACACAAGTCACAGAAGGTCTGGCGACAGCAAGCGTAGGACTATCAACCTTGAGAGATTTATCGTAAACAGTTGCTAATGAGTAGAGAATTTCAAAATTGAACAAGTGTAGTTTTAACCCCGGAAACTTTATCCAAACAGGAATGATAGAGGACTCCGCTTTTGAATTAAAGTCGACAATCCTCTTCATGATTTTCATAAAACGGTTGTCAATCTTGATTACCTTTTAAGAAAAAATACGAGTGCGATCTACATCGTGAGATAAATGAATAAGTATATGTAGGTCGTCAAGTAAGCCAATAATCTATTTACCCAATAGTCTCATAGAATCAAAATCTTTCCGAACGATCTCAAGTTTATGGTGACTTGTTGACCTCGCTTTCGGTCGAGGTGTGGTTTTCCCCTCCTTAGTAGCCTAGGATCTACCCGTATGACCTTTCTGCCTACTACTCCTAGAAAACTAGTGAAGGAGCCCTCCCCGTTAGCAATTCTGGACTTCTCTTCGCTCGACTTGGCATTCCATGTAGTAGGCTTGACCGCTATTGTTTGGCAAGTAGGGCTACTCCGAAGGAACTCAGGGAGCATTCCTATAGGACTAACGGCCTTAGGATTGACTCTACTCGTTGATTTGGCGCCACTGCGCTCTTCGCTGTCCTGTTTAATCGAATTTGAGCCAGAATTTTCGTAGGATTCGGACCGCGACGCGTTTTTTAGCCCGATCGGCGATGAGGTTGCCCGGACGACTCCGGATGACGAAACGGGCTGCGCCGATGCGTCCAGAACGTCGATTTTTCTTAAGGGGGACGTTCGTTTCATTGCGACGGAGCGTCTTGGAGAAAATACTTATTTAAGTGTTTATTATAATAATAAATAATATGTTATTATTATTATTATTATTATTAATAACTTATATTAAAACCCTTAACCTAAATTCTTTCCCTTTCCCGCCTCATTCCTTCGAACCCGTGGGCCTGCCTTAGCCCTAGGATGGCTCGTTCGGTCGTTCGGCCCGCTCCTTCATGCCGTTAGAGAGGTTTCGTTCCCGCGTTCGTCTCTCGCACGCGGGACAGATCACACAGGCGCTCATCCCTCGTATCCTATCTTCTGCGATATGGGTTCGATCTCCTCTGTCGCGGATCGTATCCTCTGCGATGACCTAATCCTCTGCATCTCTCGATCCCTCTGCCGCATCTTCTTAATCATTCGTCTCATTTGTATATGAGAGCTCCTCTGTGAAGCTTCTAAGAGGCTGAAAATCTTTCTAAGGGAGAAAACTCTATTTTTTTTTCTTTCTCACTCACTTCTTTGATCTTCTGGTGCTTGAATCGGCTTCCTCCTGCTGTTGGGAGAAGAAGTGAAGTTGTGGAGTGCTTTTAAAGTTTTTGTGTTACTTTCTTTTTGCTTCAAAGAGGTAACTTCTTCCCCTCCTGTGCATTGTTTCTTTTCGGTCTTCCCTTTGTCAAGTCTTTGAGCTTGGTGCGGTGGATGGTATAGCATGCTTGCATGACATTACACATATATTTTTTTGAAATACTTGGTACTCAAGCATTTACAAATGGAAATGTGAGCAAGTTCTAGGAGCTAGACTTGATTACTTGCTTAAGATGGTGGAAATATAGCATGATATAAGTTTTTCTCTACTTGCTTGAGATGAAATTATGACATATTTCTATTACTGTGAATAAGAAGGTTGAAACATGGCTTTGAGACAATGTTAGCTCCTCGTGCAAGCATGTTAGAATATGTATCACGAAGCTTTTCATTTATTCTTATCTAGCATGAGACATTGGAAAGTTTATTTGGTCTTTCACGCATGTGGGGGCTCAGTTTTGGCTTCCTATGGCTCTCCCTTACTCGAAATGCATGCTAGGAAAAAGTTTATATTGGTTTGAAAAAGTTCTACAGTTGTTCTTATTTGAAGTATGTGGTGGCCCTATGTTTTGATATTTTGAAGGCATGAAGGTGTTTTTCTAGCCGTTATGGTGGCCTGATTTTGAGCCTTAGCAGCAGCTTGATTTTTTTTTTTGACCCATGCTGGCTTTCGGTTTTCTCAAGGATGACTAGATTTGGATTTATTGCCATAAACTGCATTTGTAGCTTATAAAATTTTGGTTTCTAGCCTCTATTGGGGCTCGGTTTTCACCTTGAAAGGGTATGGGATGTTGGTTTTATTGAGGCTTGGCTTTTGGTTTTAGTTAAAACATTGTCCTAACTATTTAAGCTTCATGTATGGGCTTTGAAGGGTTTGCTTTTGGCTTTGTTCGGGGGCTCAGTTTGCTTACCTTGACTCCTGTCAGAGAGCCTATTGTGGTGTTTGTTCCTGCCCCTGCTCAAGAGTCGTGGGAGGGTTCAATTTTATTCGCTTTAACCCCTATTTGGGGTTCAGTTTCTGTCTGGTTCTGCTTCTACCCGAGAGGTAGCTTGGGAGCTTGATTTGGTTTGTTCTTACCCCTACCCGTGAGCTTGCTGGCAATCCCTTGAGGTTGTTTGGCTCCTCCTACACGAAGTGGCTTGGGTGTTGATCGATGAGTCAAGTTTAAATGTATGTCTTTGTCCTATCTATAAAGTGAGGTGATTGAAGAATGGGTTGAACAATTTCCTTATGTCCTACTTGGTGAAATTGGAGTCGGTTTGGAGGCTTTGTGAGGGTTTGTCCATTCACTCTCCAATGTATATTAAATATATTCATATAATTGACTTGGGTTGCCTTAGTCGTGAGCCTCCTCTCCTTCTATGTCTTGGGTTGTCTTAGTCGTGAGCCTTACTTGTGCCTTGGGTTGCCTTTGGTCGTGGGCTTTAGCAGCTGTCCCTTGCTGCCTTTAGCCGTGAATCTCTTTTGGCCTTGTTTTGCTTTAGCCGTGAGGCTTACTTGTGCCTTGGGTTGCTTTAGTCGTGAGCCTCACTTGCGCCTTGGGTTGCCTTTGGTCGTGGGCTTTAGCAATTGTCCCCGGTTGCCCTTAGCCGTGAGCTTTAATAGCTTCCCTCCTTCCTTTTTGTTGCCCTGCCCGAGAGCCTTATCTGTTGTTCATCTCTTTGTATTGACCCCGTTCGTGAGCATTTATTTGGTTTTATGGGAAGATTTTATGTTTATTTGATATATGAGGCTATTGATTAATTCGAAGGTTGGAAGATTTTGATTTCTTGCATGAGTTTGGGAGTACTAGTGGTGGTATGCTCCTAGTCATTTTCCTTTTGTGAGGTTCGAGAGATTTCTAAGTCTCGTTTCGAAAAAGCATTTGGTTGACTTTATTAATCCTACGTCTTTGGGGTTTGAAAAATCAACGCAAAGTGGCCCCTTTATTTTTTTTTAGGAAAGACCTTGGGCCCTAATTTTACGGGTCTTTTCAATAGTAGTTTTGAGAACTAATACATTCTCATTTTCGGTGTTTTAGATGAATCAATGTCTCCTCTCTCTCACCTCATTTTTGTTCTTTTCTTTCTTTGTTTCTTGGTTTGGTTTTCGACGCTTATGTCGGACGCATAAGTGTCCACGTATAGTCTTTTACTATACGTGAAACCATCAAGCAAAGTTGCAAGTAGTTTGTTTTGGGGCGTAGGGTGGTGATGATAAAGGCACACCGAAGATAGAGCGGAAAGATGTCCTATCTTATAACATCAAGAACCAGGTATTTGATGAACATTAGAATAACGGTACACTTCACCGACATAAGTCTAGCGGGAGTTGGCTCGAACCTCCTCAGATAGTTGGCAGTCCAACGCCCGACGGCGTAATTGACTTGTGGACAATAAAAATTGTTAAAACTTATTTCAAAAAAATAAAAAATATATTTTTTGTTATAAAATAAAATTTGATATTTTTTTTGAGACCTATGTGCATGTCAAAAACATAAATTTTAAAATACATTTTTAAAATTGATTGTCCACCTGATGAATACCTGTTTAAGCTGGGAAGTAGCCCTCTAGGTGAGGTTAAAGACACTTCGTTACGATCTAAATCCTCACATCTTCCAGACTATTTGTGTGATCGTTTCACATGAATGTAAGTCCTAATTAAATAAAATTGACAGGATAAAATACTTGAATAATTTTCCCCGAAACTGAAACCAAACCATAGGGTTGACTGGGAAGCCACCGAGGATCTCCTCTGGATCTGTGACATCCACTAGTTCTTCTTCCTTTAGATTCTGTAATAAATGTTCCAAGTTTGAACAATTCCCTTTTGCACACATCTTTATCTGATTTCGTTGAAAAAGTCCTAACTTTTTTAAGTCTTTAAAGATAATTTTTTCTGATTTTTATCGATACTATTCTTAAGTGATTTCGGTCATTCAAGATTTAATTAACTATAGAAGCTTGCCCTTATAGGAAGCTTTTCCGAACCCAGCTTAAAATAAACCATATTTAATTTTTCATATTAAATAGGGGAATTTGTCGGCAAATAAAACGGTTTCACAAACCAAAAGGACGTCATATATATCTTAGTTTATTTGATCGAGTCTCATCCTCAAGTCTTGTGTTTATCCCTCGGGATAGATACAGGGTTTGAGGTAAAGCGCTCTTTCATTTAAACTATGAGAAATATGGAGTCAGTTTAATTTTCATGTTTGATTTTAAACTTAAATCTATATGTAAATTGAAACGTCCATCCGAAACAGGTGACGGGATTTCGATTTCGGAGACCGACAACTTCTCACGGGCGACTCAACTACCCCAACCCCCACTTTTTCCTCGCCGACATGACCATAAAGGAATTTCCCCATTAGAGCAAAACGCCAAGAAGACGCAAGAGTACTGGTTTCAATCTCAAAGAGAAAAAGCAGGTTTCTCATTTTTTTACCAAGTTATTTAATGAAAATGTGATCACCACCACCTTCAAGAGTTTCGTGGAAGGATTGTGGAAAAATGCGGAACTTACCGATACCAAAACCAGGCTCTGAACCTGACATAGGGGCACAAGTAAGATTGTCGCCGACAAGTGCAGTGGCATAAGAATGGAGCGTCGAGACCATCTCCACCAGGCAAGATGACCACGACCTGAGTCTGGAGCGGAGTGGCTAGAAGCGTCAATCTGCGACTCGAAGAAATGAGATGACGTGCGAGGACTACAATTGACGTAACCAAACCTTGTATCAGGAAAGAAAGACGACGACGTCGTGCAAGTTGTCAGCAAACACCGACGAAACTGCGAGAATGAAGACGCGTCAAGTAGGAAGACGACGTCGTGCGAGCCGTCTGCAAACACTTTTTTGAAGGCTGGGTGCGAAGGGTATTAGATTGTGAAATATTTAATGCAATAAATAATTCACAATCTGTTATTGTAAGCATTTGTATTGAAATAACCAATAAAATTTAATAATACAAAAATTAAATATATTAGTAAACATAAATAACAAGCCATAAAACTAGTTGATACAAGAAACCAAAATAATATTATAATTTAAGAATGAAGAATTCACTTTGATGATAGACGATCTGTTTGCTCTTAACCTATATTATCACCTATAAAATATAAAATATATAATTAGTACTTTACTTAAAATTATTATAATTAAAATTATTATTAAATACTATAAAGATTAAAATCTTAGCTTTTTTTAGTGCTCAAATCAAATTCACTTAAGTTTATCAATTAAATAATAAACTTAAATATATGATATTTATTAAATAACTAAAATAAATAACCTAACCTTATAAAACCGCACGCGAGATGCTTCCTCTGCACACAAGAGAGCTCTAGATCGCTTTTTCCTAGACGAGCTTCCTCCGGTCGACTTTGCCTTCTTCTTTGCGCACGAGATTACACGAACCTGCCGCCTCTTCCTCCTCAACGCGATATAGACGCAGTTGATGTTGTTCTCCTCCTACACTCTCTGGCCTAGCCACACTCATTGCAGCCACCGAAATCCTCGTGATCAAGAGCCCTCCTTTACCATCGTTCAACTCTCAGGTAAGTCCCTGCCTCCCATATACGACAATTTATAAGGAAAACTCACCTCCTTGACTTCCGACCCCCGTCGCTTCCTCTCTCCTTTATTTGGTTTTCCGACTCCCTTCTCTTTTCCTTTGATTCTTCATTTCTTCTCTCGAGAAACTGAAATCGAGCGTTACACATTGGCCAGTAAATAATGACTTCAATAGTCGTAAGCTCTCATAATAGTATAAAACTCTTTATCATGGATGGAATACTTGATACCGAAAGAGAAAGCTCAAGCCACAAAAGAAACACAATTATTATTACTGAAATTTAAATCAGTTAAAACGATGACTCGTATTCAGAAAATACTGGATAACAAGCACAAAACATAGGACGACACAAACAAACACCTCGAACGTGTATTTTGTATCCCAAGAGCAGTGGAGGTTGGCCCGGTGGATCCGGAGGCTTGGGCCAACAAGATTGAATGCGGAGAGGGTCAACAGAAGTCAGAAGATGAACTGGAGGAAGGCAACAGGTTAAGGCGGCAGGAAGGGTTGTTGGGTGACTAAGAGGTGGGTTGGATGGGGGGGTAGCAAGCTGGGAAGATCGGGATAGCAAGGTAGTTGATGTAGGGGAGCAAGCAGGCTGTCTGAAAGGGCTGCACAGCAGGTTGTTGCAACTAAAAGGGGGTCGACAGTGCAAGGGGAAGCTGTTGAGGGGTGGGGGGGGATCGACTATGAGAACTGGAGGAGTACAGAAGATAAAAGAGGAGATACAATCACCACCTAGGAGTAGGATACAGTCGGAGCATCACCACCTCCTCGAATACAACCCACGAAGGAAAAAAGGACTCCACACAAGAATCTAAAACCCACACACAACAAATGGTAAACCCTAAATTCAGAAAAAAGCAATTTAAAGACTCACATAGAGATCACAGAAAAGGAGGAGAAAGGGATCGGCGACAATGCAGCCCTTACTAAACTGTCGCTCGATCAAGAGGAATGCAAAAAGGTAGGTGACGAGGCACGAGAGGTCGCTTACCTCATCAGAATTCTCACCCAGCTGCTCGGCCCAGCATTCCCCTGGACCGACCATGGTTGGGTCGGTCGGTTCACTAACAATAGTTCTCGCTCCCGCGATTCCGCTGCGGGAGAGCCCCGCTCCCACACAGTCACGGCAAGCCCCGCGTCAATACTTTGACATGAAATCAGTCAATTTGTTCTATTGTTTGAAGTAATTCAATAAACTCGTCTAGATCTATAAAATAATCAAAATCCAACAAATAAACTTCACTCCAAAATTACCCTCTTTCCATTATTCATTATTGAATTGACATGGCATTAATTCTTCGTCACATGAAGCTTCTTAGTGAAAAGGATTCTCTTCTTCCTCATCAACCGGGTAATCAACGTTATGACTTTACGTGACCTCAACATGCTACCTTCGTTCAAAATTAGCAAACCTCAATTGTAATTGAATGATTTCTCTTTGCATATTTTCCATGATAAGATCTTGAACACCACCTTGAGGATTTCTCCTTAGGGGCACTGTAGATCTCCTCCAACTAGGATATCGACTAAGGTAAAAGTGGGGATTTTTAAGTTTGGTTGAAAGTCAGAGAAGGCACGGTCTTTAGTAGAGGTTGAGTGCTTGTGTAGGTACATGGAATAGGTTGTGTGGTTTAGGGTAGGGTTTGGATTTCAGAAAAAAAAATTTATGATTTAACTAGCATTAATACCAAATGACACTATTGGAGCGTTCCAAGGAATGAGAGGATCAGAATACGTGAAGGAGATATTTGTAAAAAAACACAAAGGAAATAATGAGGTAACTACAAGGATTGGGAAGGGGAAAATGGCTTGTTACATCCCGACGATAAAAACAGCAAGGAAACACTAGTCAGTGGCTATATTAGAGAAGTACAAACACTATCTGTTCGATCAAACTACAGCCACACGGCCACGCCACTTGAAAGAGAATAAGCTATGGCACTCCAAAAAAGGGGAAAACTAAAGAAGAAAGTCTCCAATAATATGTAATCAACCAAATGTCCAAAACCAGGTTTAAAACAGAATATATATAAACCTCAAACAAAAATAGCCCTGATGCTAATCCTAATTAAGGTAACTAAAACCCTATGGGAGTTGACACAGCTTTGAGGATTGGAGAAACTGAATCCTGCGGAAGAAAAGATAAACTAGGAACTGGCTCAGCCCTTCACATGTTCACCAGGAACAGACACAGGAAATGTCAGCATCATATTAACTAAGACATTGTATAGCAATGATGCCCTGAATATCTAACCATGATAATTATCTAGGGTACTTAAAACAACTTCAAGATTAAACTAAGTTATCTATTACCCAATTGAGAAACAGATAAGTGAAATAAGATCACCCAACCAAACCTCAAACATCAGTTTAAGTTTATCCAAGTTCAACATCAAATGTGTTTTGAAGATCTCTAATCATCACAACACTCTCAACTACATTCACCTTAGTAATCACTAAGAATTTGTTTGGGATCACTTTTATATTTTGTTTTTGTTTTTATTTTTACTTTCATTTTAAAAATATGTTAGTTTAGAGAATTTTTCTTTTGCAGGTTTTTATTTTTTTTAAACAAATTAGCTTGTTTTTAAAAATACTCAAAATATTCTGAATTAGTTTGGATTATTTTTAAAAGCAGCTAAACATGTTACACCATACCAAACAGGTATTGTTTTAAATCAAAACAAAAACAAAAGAAAATAAAAATAAATTTAAAAACAATGAAACAAAAATCAGAAGTGATCCCAAACAAGCCCTAATTTTCTTATTATTGGGGTGCAAGCAAGGATTGCAGTAATAAAATTTTTCATGTAAAGTTAATAGAATGATATCAAAGGCATACTAATGGCATCTCAGCAACTTGGAATCCACAAGGTGTTGTGAGTTTCGCATCTTCATCAAGGATCTCAAGAGAGTAGAGGACCTCAAGCGCTCTGATCATTGACTCTGGTGGAGGAGAAGCTAACCAATTAAAGCCCAAGATGTTATCAATTCCCAGAGCCTTTAGCTGCACAAACAATAAGCATGAAAAAAACTCAATTTGAGATTGAGAGCATGGAACAAGTAAAATTAAACCTAGCCTTCTTTAAATATAGAATAACAAAAAAATAATAAGTCAACTCATCAAATCAGATACTCCAAATAAGAAATCTAGGAGGTCAACGTTTGCCATGTCTAATTAGAATGGCAACCGTGAATATAAACAAATAAAAAGAAAGAAAGATTTCAGGAGCAAAAAATAAGAATAATGGTGAAAGATAACCAATAAAAAGGTTAAATACTTTCTAGGTTCGCGGGATCAACTATGCGTTTGAACTTCAAAACAGAAAAATGTCCAACAAACAGAATACTTAAGTGACTAATGTAGACGGATGTAATATTGGAGCTTTAATAGTATCTAAGGCAGAATTGAGCATGGCGAAAAGAATATTACAAGTATTAGATGCAGTAAAAATAGATAAAAAAAACAATAAATCAAACCATCTGGTCTACTGTAAACTGATTATACACAGCAAGATGCAAATGTATAGCTTTGATGCCACGGAATTCAGCAATTTGCAGTCGATGACTTGAAAATACACAAATGATTCAAAGTTTAGATTTAAGAAACAACAAATAAACATGAAAAATAACCAAAGCAAGATTTGGTTAAGCAATACAGAGGGATGGAAAACCTTTAGTATAATTGGCATGGTTGGCCTTACTCCAATTATCTATGACTGGCGAATGTAAATTCCACTGATTGCTACATTAGATATTAACGAGATTCGTGGAAACACTAAGACGTGATTTCCTGTTATGTTATCTTCAATCAATCTTTTTTGGATCTTCAAGTTTAATTAATCTAGCAACCCGATTAATGCCTCTTCACTCTTCTGTTGTAAACACACATAAACCAACAAGTCTAAATTTCACAATCTCATAACAATACATACTAATCCCAATTTTCTTGTCCAAATTTGGAGCATTGCAATCAACAAAGGAGATTTTTTAAGACGAGAATGGTAAAGTCAGCTAATACTTAAAAAGGGAGAGTAGGGATGAAATTGAGGGGACATGGATTTTTATTATGGTTGAAGTTGCACAACCCAAGGCCTATTGTCTACAGACCGTAGATAATAGAGAGGCTTCCATTTCTTTCAAGATCAAACTTCTTCCTTGAAAATCAAGCTCCATTATCGTTTACCCTAAAGGGATTACAAGTCTTATACATTTCACATGGAATTGCCTATTTCATGAAGAGCACACTCCCTTTACATTTATTGAACTCTTATCATTTTTTTTAGATTTTCAGGTAGGATAAAAAATTATTGAAGGTAGGCTGACCTTAGAAAATTTTTCATCAACTCGTGTGTAAAAATAAAGTGTTTTTATTATTTATTAATGTCATGTATTAGTTTGGCTTTCGTATGTGAACTTTTATAATGATGCGACATGTTTTTTGCTGTATCTCCATATGAATATATGTTTATCTAAAGTGTCATACAGCCCAAACCCAAAGTGTAGAAAATTTAATTTGGAATTTTTTTTTTTATATGCCATTGAATCGTGACACAGCTTCTAATCAACTTCATAGATGGGTAGGGACAAATAGAGGCAACAACTCAATAAGTGGTGCATAAAGTGCTCTTTAAAACAAGCTGGTGGATTGTTGGTGCATAAATTGCTCTATAAAACTACAATTTTGATAAGATGGCCATGGAAAGTCAAGTAGAAGCAGCTTGTGCAAGGACGGGCAAACCGAGAAATAATTCATTTGGGATTTTTTTTTTTTTTTTTTTTTTGGTAGTACCTATAGTTATACTTAGATGGTTAAAATGGAGAAATATTTTGAGAGTACTATCTAATAAGAAAATCTCGTTTAGATCTAAAGTAAAATTTTATAGAACAAAACTAAGGCCTGCTTTAACCCATGGATCCAATATTTGGCAATGAGAAAGTCCGTGACAACAAAGATGAATATGATATTACATAAGAATGCTAAGATGAATGTCCAATTTAGGAAATTTGTTTTTTTTTTTTTTTTGTAGTGCCTATAGTTAAGCTTAGATGGTTAAAATGGAGAAATATTTTGAGCGTACTATCTCATAAGAAAATTTCGTTTAGATCTAAAGTACAAATTTATAGAATAAACTAAGGCCTGTTTTAGCCCATGGACCCAATATTTCGCAATGGGGAAGTCCATGACAACAAAGTTGAATATGATATTACATAAGAATGCTAAGATGAATGTCTGGTACAACTATGAATCATAATGAGACAGTATATTAAAGGGATGGGGTGAATAATAAAATTGCCATTGAGAATGTACGATGAAGGGAAAAAAAGTGCAAAGACGGCGAGAAATAATGTGATAGTGACGCGGCAGCATATCCTGCATGGTCATGGTCGTCCACGAGCAGAAGCGGGATCGCATCCCACAAGCGAGAGCTCCAGCAAGACCTGGCTGCTTCGTCTGGACCGGTCAAGGTTTTCTCCCTTCAAAGGAGTCGGTCGGTCCTCTTGGGCCACTCTTAATTATCCTCTTATTATATATTTGTATTCCTGATATTTTAGGTTCAGTTTTTTATGTGTTTCATATCAAGCAGCCGCTGGTGACTCTTCTTCCCATCGAGGGTTATGTCCTAGAGTCCATGTGGTGTTTTAACTGTATCTTGGTCTCCAAGTAGTGATTATCTTCCCTATCTCTTTTTTGCATCCTCACCACATTGTTCCCAAGCGCCCCATCCCTGCTGCAACCGCCGGAACAGCAACTACAGCTGATTTTCCCTGCAATTCCCCCATTTCCAGCCACCAACCTCCCCTCCTAACTTCATTAGATTCACCCTTCCCCAACTGTCCACACAACTCCCAATCAATGTTCCTCACTGTCATCATCCAAAAAAACAGCAAATCTGCTATTTTTCTGCTGTTTCACCCGCTTAGTAACATGCCCCTTGCCGCCGCCTCGCTGCCAGCCTCCCGCAATCATTCTTCCTACAGTCTTGCTACTGTGACAACTGTCGGAATCCTCCAAGCTGCTGTTCCAGCCACCCCGGACCAACTCTAACCACTGTTCCTCCACTTTCCAGCCCACCTACCACCTTGCCGCCAGCTTTCCATGTCCCTAGCAGTCACCACCACCTTCCTAGATCCACCCTAGTCTGCGTCTTGTGCCTTGCTGTTGCTATTTCTATTTCCGTGTGTTAGTTATAACCGTCACTTGGCTTTGTCAATAATAACATTTGTTTTTCCTATTACTGTTTGGGTTAACTCCAATATCAGATAGAATTCAAAATAAAAACCATAAGTCTAGATAATGTGCAAAAAGAAATTAAAAATGAATCAACATTTCATGGAGCATTCGGCACAAGCTCAAATTAAGCCATCATTATGATGGTTCATGCTTTTGTTGACCCAATGTATATGTTTCTAATCCTTGCCATTTATTTACCTTTCTGTTTAGCTTTTTTTTTCTCACCTCAAATTTTGTTTCTCCATGAATATGGAAATTGATGTTTACGAAACAAAACAGTTTCAGTTGCTTTTAAAAAAGAGGAAATGGTAAACATGGACTCAGGAAATATGTAGCAAAAGAGGACAGTGCATGAAATACTGAGAAATAGATGGACAATAGCGATAATAAATTGCACAAACTCATTACAAAACTGGGTTGTTATAAAACTTAATGCAATAAGGTGAAGAAGTGGAGCATTGACAGCACCAAATGCAATAAAGCATGAGGTACTCAGGTAAGAAATTAGAATGAAACACAAATCAGCAATCTAAGCAACATCAGGCTCAATGAGGTAAAGAAATAATTGTGAAGAACAAAGTAATGAAAGATTCAAACCAAACTAAAGAATGTCAAATATAGACTAAAAAATAAGGATACGTCAAATATCAAAAATTATATTCTACTCATTTGTTCCAACAGAGCTTTACCTTTAAATAGGCGCATGCCAAATTACTATATAAGAAAAAAAAAAATGTACTAAACATAAGAAAGAGAGAGAGGTAAGAATTTAATTCCCAGCAAAGAGATACTGCCGCTTAAAAATAAACAACAAATCTCAAACTCAGACCTTCATTTGCTTTGAGGGAAAGTTTTACTGCACCTGTAACACTTAAAAATTCTTGGGAAGAGTAACAAGCATGCTCCATTGTAACACCGTTCTAAGGTTCCTAGAAGGTGATTGAGGATCGGATCTAGCAAGAAGAAGCAAAAGAATGGCGAGAATATGTGAACTTGGCAAAAAAATTGGAAGGTCAAAAAGTAGTTCCAGCTTCTGTCCAGTAGGAAGACAGCAGGAATCATAGAAGAAACAATGATATCAACGAGCACGCATGCCAACAAAGATCCACCAAATAGTCCCCAACAAGCTACAAGCACAACACTAGCACAAAAGAATTACTGAAGAACTTTTTAGGGTAGAATATCATAAAAAACAATCTCCAAAAATGGATAAACAAAAAAATGCTCCAAAACCAGAAGCCAACAATATATTTATATGTTACAAAGCTAAAACAACCCCGATAATAGTCTAATTAAAGTAAATAGAAATCCCTAGGGGGGTGGCCAACCCTTGAGGGTTGGAATTGCTTTAATCGGCCATCTTAGACCGGTTTGCTCCTCCCTAATTAGAGAGGGCATGCCTTCTTAACGGGAAACTTCTAAATCCTCGTAGTATGGCAACAGATCAATGCATTGTAAGTAGCAGATAAACTATAATCTTCAGGCAGGTCAATTTTTTATGCATTGCCATTAATTTCCTCAGCAATCAGGAATGGGTCACTAGCTCTTAGCTTGAGCTTCCCAAAAGAACCTGTGAGGAATCTTTACTTCCTTAATATGATGGGATCTTTTAAATTTATTAGCTTGTTTCTAGTACATCGTATTTTTCTTGGCAAGCTTTTCCTCACCACTTCATGGAGGGGCCGGATCCCTCTAACACTAGCTTTTGCATCAATACTATTCTCAGTAGCTGGAAGTCTCCAATGGTGTGAGGCGTTCATATAGAATCTCAAAGGAGTTATGACATGCTGATTGACTGGTGAAACTAATGTAAGAAAATTCAATCAACAACAAATTAAGTCTCACTGCTTAATGTTCTTACCCATAAAACATCCGAAAGGATTTCTCAAACTGCAATTCACCACCTCCATCTACGCATCTGTCTGTAGATGCGCTCTTGAACTGAACTGGAGCTTTTTACCTAGTTTATCCAATAAAATCCTCCAAAAGTGACTCAAAAAACTTCACATCCTGACCTCAAGAGAAATTCACGAGCATACCATGAAGATGGAATCTCTCTTTAAATTACAAGTCTGCGAAGCTTTCATCTTTTTATGGCAAGATAAAAAATGTGTCATCTTAAAGAAGCAGTCTACCATCACCACAAAAGAATCATTACTTCGCCATGTCCAAGGAAAATCCACAACTACATCCATGCTCGAGTCCATCCAAGGCAGCTCTGAAATAGATAGAGTAATCATCCTTAGCTAAATGGCATACTTTGCATTGCCTGAAATGGCTCTCCATATCTTGTACTAATCAAAGTCGATAAAAATTTTCTTCCACTAAGGAAAGTCTTTCTCTACCAAAATATCCACCATAACACTATTGTGGCACTCCTGCAAAATACTTTCCCAAAGCAAACTCATGTGAATGCACAACCATTTTTGATAGAACAGGTAGTCATCTGATCAGTAGAACTGTTCATGTTGTCTATCCTGGCAATGATTCCAAATCTCTTAAAAATTCTCATCAACGGCATAAGCACCATTCAATACTTCAAACCCCACTACCATTGACTGCATAGTAGTGATCAATAAGTGGCGACGGCTTAACATATTAGCTATATTATTCTGACTCCCAACTTTGTGCTTGAGTGAATGACAATATTCTAGGATTCCTAGAGGTGTTTTGAATATACAAATCTAGTGGTGAGATGGTGTAAATGGTAGGGAGAAGAGAATATATGAAGTTGACGAAGATTGGATTATGAGAACGTAGTTCCTGCTGCTATCCAAAAAAAATACAACAGGAAATAAAGCAAAAATGCCAAGCACAAAAACCGTAGGAGATCCACAATCCAGTCTGAAATAAGCTACAAGTGCACCACTTACACAAGGAAAAGAATTTAGTAGTCCTTAGAGTAGAAACTCAGAGAAAACAATCTTCAAAAATGCATAAACCAAAAAAAATAGTTCCAAAATCACAGGTTAAGAGCTCATGTATATGTTCCAATACAAAAGTAGCTCCAATGATAGCCTAAATAAATGGGACCCCTACGAGGGTTAGAATTGTTTGAACCGGTCTCTCGTGGATCGCTTGGAACTCCCACATCACAAGAAGAAAGTATCCAGTTCAAAAATTCAATTATTTCAAAAAAATTAATAATTTTCAGTTATTCACAGCAAAAGTATCATTCGAGAATCTAATTAATTGAAAAAATGTAATACTAAAGTAGAGAAAATTTTTTTAATGATTAAAGTGTTGGCATTTTGAAGCAAACATACTTGTATTACAGAAGAGACAAGATTTGACCTTTGCATTTCGGGAATTCCTTCAGCTGGCATTTCCTTGACAAAATAATCTTCAGTATATAACCTGGCAGAAATATTACCACATTATGTATATTATAGATGGACAAATATCTCACATATCTAAACTCATGCTTAACCATGAATGACAACTACAATTTCTCACGTCAGTTGGGAAGATACCAGTCTCTTAACAACATCTCAGTTCAAAGAGACCAAGCAAACCCATCAAAATATTTACTATCAAGCATTTTCCAAAATAAACAAAACACAAAGCATCATTAACAGAACTAGTTCACATATATTGGATTCTGAAAAGGGATAACTTTGTTAGTTTTTCCACGACTCATCCAGTAAAAGTAATATCAGAGCAGCAGGATTTCGTCCCATTACTTTCATCCATGAAAAAATAAGTAAAGGGAGAATAATGTAAATAACCAAGTAATCAATGAACAAATGGCAAATATCAGGCATTCATTGTCCAATATTTAAATGAATTATCAAATGTTCCACCTTCAATAATAATGTGTTCATCCCTAGCCCATCCAATACAAACCTTATCTGTGATTTTGGTAGGCATGATATGGATGAAATAAAGTTCTACTTGCAGAAATGGATGGTTCCTATGCCAAACTTGATACCCATCAAAACCTATCTCAAGATATTTAGAAGAAGTAGAGGGTCAACAATGCAAAAAGACAAAGTATAAATCCCTTTCCCCTCCCGCCCCCTTTAGTCATCTTCCTCCCACTCTACTACCTCACTTGATCACCTCCACCTCCTTTATGAATCGGGTATCGTATAAGATATACCATGAAGAAGGTATGAATAATCAATTTTTGACACCCATCTATTTCTAGTATGGTTTCAAACAAAAGCAAGATTAAATGCATAGTTCAATTATATGCCTTATCGGTGCTAGTATCCAACCCATTATCATCATTATTCATGCATGTTATTCTGCGAGTCATGCCATTTGTTCAAGCATATGAACATGTATATGTAATGTCCTACACAATAAATATTGACTTCCACTATAAGAAATGTATGGCTAAAATCCAACTAATTAACCTTGTGATGAATCATTATTCAATTAGTAAAACTAAAACATTTACAAGAAAATCAAGTCTTGAAGAAAATCATATTAAAGAGATGGTGGGAGTAGCATTCATAGCAAAAAGAATTTGTGATGATCGCATGTCACCATGTATTGTCACAAATTATTTCCTGTTTTTTAAAATTAAATTGTCCAGAAAATGAAGCATGATAATTGTTTGTGGCAAAAATTGCATAGAAAATAAGTTTTAATCAAAATTTATGGTTCCATTGATTATTGTAAAATTTTGATGGTGGCCAATCCCTAAGTACAGTGAAGAAAATACATTCTCATTTTTTAAATTAAATTGTTAAAAAATTTCATGCAATCAACATTCATCCCAAAATGCGTACGGCAATAATTTGTTTTCCCTTTTATTTTACTACTATTAATTTTCTGCAACCAACTACATTTAAAAAGCTGTTGCGCATAATAAGGTCGCTCACAATTCATATATTGTGAGAGATTTCTTGATATTATGGAATTTTCTAATCATAAATCCGGTGCATTATAAGATTGATATGCTTACATAAATTGCACATATGTAACAAAGCGTATAAAATACTCAAGGAGGGTAGATAATTGCGGTGATAAAGTATAGTAAAAAAGTGATAGAAGAAAGGTAAAAATTATAGAAATTAAAAAAAATTGCACAAAATATGTTTAACATGTAGCACTCAACAAAAGATGGATGTAGAATGAGAATTCATTGAAATCGACCACATGTAATTGTGATAAGGCTAATGATTATGATTATGATGTCATGACAAGCTTCCGAAGCATACCTAAAGCACTTTCCTGGACGTACTCTTCCAGCTCTTCCAGCTCGTTGCTTTGCAGAAGCTTTTGAAATCGGTGCCACCACCAAGTTTTCAATGTCAGAGATCTAGCCAAAACAAAATTTTGACAGGATATTGCGAAAGGAAAATAAATGTTGAGAGAAAAAAAAATTGAAAAAGAGAAAAAAAGGCTTGATTGCAACAAATGACAACTAAGAGAGCAAAAAACCTTCTGGTAGGAAAAATAACAACATGGTTGCTCTGATTTTGGATACAAATCTCCTATAGTAACATACATTGCTTGCAAGAATTCAACATAAAGAAACTACTGTAGAAGGAAACAGGAGCTGAAAAATACTTGCTTAAAGGCACATACAGGGTTATAAAAGCGCTGTTTTGAGAATCCACTGTCCACCACATGAACAACCCCCTGCATCGAGTTAGAAAAATAGAAAGTGTAAATTACTTTTTCTAATGCTAAATGAAATGAATCATGGCAGGAAGTTACTTGCACCCAAATTACCTCTAATGTAAGCGATGTCTCGGCAATATTGGTAGATATGACAACTTTCCTCTTCCCCCTTGGAGTCTGAGTAAATATGAGGTCCTTTGTAGAAAAAAAATATACAAGAAAAGAAACTTGAGTTCCTTTATGACTTTTTGGATTCACTTATGATATCAGAAATAATTAACCTGATCTGACCCTGAAAGCCCAGAGTAAAGTGGCAAAACCAAGAGGCCTGAAAAAGAATTATTCATAAAATCACTACACAGGAAAAAAATTTGGTGGAAGGTTGAATATCGTTGGCAACTAGCAAGTAGATATACAAAGCATCATATTTCCCACAAAAGCATAAAATAAAATGATTAATCCCTTTCTCAAAGCAAAGCATGTAAGAATAAGCTCCGTTAATACAGCATAAGCCAAAAACAAGGTTTAATCTTCAGGAAAATATTCATTTAGAAGATTGATAATTCAATCAAATTGATTTACATGCAAGGGACTCGATCAAGATAATTAACTAAAAATGATAAAAAATTGTATTCATGATAATTCTTTCATAGAAAATATATGATTTAATAACAGTAAGCAATCAAATATATATTTTATACAGAAAATTAAGCAAACTTCACAAAACAAAAGGAAAACAAAAAACTGAACAGAACAAAATAGAATCTCGTGTTTTCAGAGAATTTTGATGAGAAAAACTGCAACAGTGAGCAAAAACAGGATTCTCGGGAAAACAAAAAAGACCAATAACTTAGGAAATATTATGAGTGTTGGCCTCGCTTTCGGTCAAGGTGTAGTTTTCCCCTACTTAATAGCCTAGGATCTAGTCGTATGACATTTCTGTCGACTACTCCTAGAAAACTAGTGAAGGAGCCCTCCCCGTTAGCACTTCTGGACTTTGCTTCGCTCGACTTGATGTTCTATGTGGTAATTTTGACCGCTATTGCCTAGCAGGTAAGGCTACTCTGAAGGAACTCAGGGAGCACTCCTATAGGACTGCAAGCCTTAGGATTGACTCTACTCATTGATTTGGCGCCGCTGCGCTCTTCGCCATTCTGTTTAATCGAATTCGAGCCGAAATTTTGATAGGATTCAGACTGTGATGCGTTTTTGTCCCAATCGTCGATAAAGTTGCCCGGACAACTCCGAATGACGAAACGGACTGCGCCGACGCATCCGAAACATCGATTTTGCTTAGGAGAGACCTTTGTTTCATTGCGAGGGCATTTCTGGAGAAGGAGATGTGTTTAAGTATTATTTATAATAATAAATAATATTTTATTATTATTTATTATAAATAAAACTTATAAACCTAATCGTAATTTCATTTCCCTTCTCCCGTCCGCCTCTCGCTCGTGCGTCCTTCTCTCGCTCGTGCCTCTGCCCTAGGCCGCTGTGATCCCTTGTGTGACCCCATGAGCTCGAGACATGGGAACGAAGGTTCCCGCGCTCCCCTCTCTCGCAGTCGCCCATCCTGCCTCATCATTCGTTGGCTCCTCGAGCTGCAAACAGTATGGTCGAGCCCCCTGCGCTCGATCTCTGCGGGATTTTTTTTAATCATTAGCTTCTTCTTCCCATAGCGTATATCAGAGCTCCCCTGTGAAGCTTCAAGGGGCCAAAAATTTGTTCTGGGGAGGAATTTTCTCTATCACTCTTCTTTCTTATTCTTTTTTTTTTTTTTTGAGTTTCTAGTGCTTCAAGTAGGTTCTTCTCACTATTGAGAGGAAAGTTTGGCTAGAGAACATCTTTCTGTGATTTCACATTAAAGAGGTACTTCTCCTTCCCCCTGTGCTTTACCTGTTTTCAGTCCTGCTTTGTGCCTTGCCTGTACTCGACTCTGCTCTCTGTCGAGCCCCGTTAGCATGCTAGGATAGGAAGATTACCATTTGCCTCATTCCTAAACATGTTCTAACTTATTCTTTATACATTTGTTAAGTGGGAAATAGCATTTAAATGCTTGAGGGTCTGTATTTCCTTCCCCCTCACTTTCTCGGTGCTTTACTGGCTCTTGGTTATGGCCTTGTCGAGCCTCTGATGATGAACTTGTGGTGTGGTGCTAGAAGTTAGATTTGGTTAAGCAATGCGGCATGTTATTAATTCTTTCTTTTACTTTGCTTATCTAAAGTGCTGAAGTCATAGCATGTTTCCTACCTTCTGAGGCATATTTGTATTAGAAACAATTAAAAGGATGGCCTTAAAATAATTTGGCCCCTCTCGTGAACATGTTAGTATATGTATTATGAAACTTTCATTCACTTTCACTCAAAGCATGTGGTAGTTCTAGGTTGAATACCTTAAAGGCATGGGAATAATTTTCAAACTCTCATTGTGGCCTAACTTTTAAATCTCAATTGCAGTTGGACTTTTAAGCCCTTGTTGGGTTAGGGTTTTGGCCTTGCTTGGCTCGGTTTGATCTTTAACTGGTTTGGAATTTGGTGAAAATTTTGGTTCGGCATTGCTTTTGTGTTGGATCTCGGTTCTTGCCTATTGAGTGTTCTTCCTTTTTTGCTTTGGTGGCTTGGTTTCTTATTTTGGGAAGATTTGGGTGTTGGTTTTATTGAAGCTTAGCTTTTGCTTTGGTTAATAGTATTATCTTAACCAATTTAAGTTTCTCATTGGAACTTTAAGAAACTGGTTTTTGGCTTTATGGTAAGTTCTGATTGTGCTTTATGAGGACCTGGCTTTAGCTTCTCTTGTCTGGGCTTAAACTGCTTGGATTATCGTGGGGAGAGCAAATGTGTCATTCCAAAGAAATTGATGGTATTTTACACTCTCTTCCGTATGTCAGAGTTTCTGTGGAATAAATTTGAGTTGTCTTAGTCATGGACTTTGACTTGTGCCTTGGACTTAGCCTAGGCCGTGAGCCTTCCCTTTCCCCCTTTGCCTCGTGTCTTGGCTTTGGTCTTGGCTGTGAGCCTTACTTGTGCCTTGGGTTGCCTTTGGTCGTGGGCTTTAGCAGCTGTCCCTTGCTGCCTTTAGCCGTGAGCCTATTTTGGCTTTGGGTTGCTTTAGCCGTGAGCTTTAATAGCTCCCCCCTTTCCTTTTTGTTGCCCTAGCCGAGAGCCTTACCTGCTGTTCATCTCTTTGTAGTAACCCCGGTCGTGAGCATTTATTTGGTTTTATGGGAAGATTTTATGCTTATTTAATATGTGAGGCTATGGATTGATTTGGAAGTTGGAAGATTTTGATATCAACTTGGGGTTTGGGAAGATTTGCAAGCCTTATTTGGGAGAGCATTTGGTTGATTTGATTAATCTTATTTCTTTGGGGTTTGGAAAATCAGCGCAAAGTGGCATTTTATGTTTGTTAAGAAAGACCTTGGGCTCTACTTTTCCAGGTCTTTTCAATAGGAGTTTTGAAAACTGTTTTATTCTCCTTTTCGGTATTTTAGTTGGATCAATATCTCTTCTCTCTCACCCCATTTTTGTTCTTATCTTTCCTTGCTTCTTGGTTCGATTTTCGATGCTTATATCCGACGCATAAATGTCCACGTATAGTCTTTTGCTATACGTGAAACCATCAAGCAAGGTCGCAAGTAGTTTGTTTTGGGGCAAAGGGTAGTGATGATAAAGGCACGTCAAATATAGAGCAGAAAGATGTTCTATCCTATAACATCAAGATCCAAGTATTTGATGAACAATAGGATAACGGCATCCTTAACCGACATAAGTCTAGCAGGAGTTGGCTCAAACCTCCTTAGATAGTTGGCAGTCTCACGCCCGACAGCGTAATCGACTTATGAACAATAAAAATAAAAATTTGTTAAAACTTTTTTTTTTGCTATAAAATAAAATTTGATAATCTCTTTTTTTGAAGACCTATGTGCATGTCAGAAACATAAATTTTAAAATACATTTTAAAATTGATTGTCCACCTGACGAATACATGTTTAGGCTGGGAAGTAGCCCTCTAGGTGAGGTTCAGGCAGGACACACTTCTAGACGAGTGGCGGGTTCTATACATTCGGGTGACCGAGTAGCCTTCGTAGACCCCCGAGTACACATACATATATCTGAGCCTAGCCCTACACGAGTGCTTGCGGTCCCCCTTACCCGAACCTTTTGTTTTATCGAAGTTTTGGACAAAGCACTCGTGTTTCTTTTCTTTTCCTCGAGATTTCTCCAAGATTTTTGAGGATTTTTACTTGAGTCTTTTCTCGTTGATTTTCTCGAATTTTCGGTCATGAGTCGTCGTTACGCTCTTCTTCGGATTTCCTAGATGGCTTTCATTCGAGACTTCGCTTTTTGCAATACATTTCAGCTTGTTATGTTTAAGAAACAGTAGATCCCACGGGCGTACAGGTTCGTTTTACATTTACAGAATGTTATTCTATTCCTGTTTATACCTGCTACTGCCCTATACAGCATGTTATTCTATTTCTGTTCCTACCTGCTACTGTTCTGTACAGCATGTTATATTATTCTTGTTTCTACTTGCTATTGTTCTGTAAAGCATGTTATACTGTTCCTTTTATTGTACTTGCTACCGCTTTATAAAGCATGTTATATTGTTTCTTTTACTATACTTGTTACCGCTCTATAAAGCATGTTATACTGTTCCTTCTACCATACCTGCTACCTCAAAGTCCTATGAATTGTTATTTAAACTAGGAAAGTTTAGCTAGTGTAGACATATCTTGCTGTCTAGAAGATGTCCTTCTACTTCGTGCTGCCCACGGTGTATGTTACAAGCTCCTCGTCAAATTAGTAATCCTAAAGTCTAAGGTTCAAAAGGATTTGCCAATGATGTTTCAAAATTTTGGTTTTGTTGTTATTCAAACAATATGGGGGGTTAAAATTGATTAGAGCGAAACCGGTTAAGATCTCACGATTCCCTCATTCTGGTACTAATATTTTCTTTTGAATTTACAGTTCAAATGAGTTGTTAAGCTCATTTAAACTGGGGAGATATTTTTAACAACCGTTACCTCATCCGAGAGACTTGTAAATTCAAAAGTACGTGTTATATTTTTATTTTTGTTTTGAAAATGCTGTTTAATTTTTTAAAAAAATTATTTTGTTTTGAAAATGAAATTACAACAAGGCATGCATGGTACATTAAACCAAGAGTAAATTACAGTGAAAAAAAAATGACAACAAATAAAATATATATTTGTATCTATCATATCTGTTGTTGTTTTTCTCGCTGCGTTGTTAGCTCATAAAACATAATATAATTTGCAGGAAATTTAAATAAATTTGTAGGAAAGGAGAAAAACAAAAATTCCAGTGTAAAAAGCAACAAAACAAGTCATAACTGCAGCTAGGAACTCCGAACAGCACTTCAAAAGCTTCTTACAACTCTGGACAACAATTAGGAACTCCAAACTGGTGATCCTAAGACTTCCTACAACTCTAGACAGCAGCTAGGAACTCCCAACAGTGATACTCAGGCTTCCTACAACTCCGGACAGCAGCTAGAAACTCCCAATGGTGATCCTAAGGCTTCCTACGACTCTGGACAGCAGCTAGGAACTCCCAGCGGTGATCTTAAAGCTTCCTACGACTCCGGACAGCAGCTAGGAACTCCCAACGGTGATTCTACAGCTCCCAATGACTCCAAAAAGCAACTAGGAACTCCCAACGGTGATCCTAAGGCTTCCTACGACTCCGGACAGCAGCTAGAAACTCCTAACGGTGATCCTAAGGCTTCTTACCACTTTAGATAGCAGCTAAGAACTCCCAACTTTGATCCTAAGAATTCGTATCACTCCAGACAGCAGCTAGGAACTCCAAGCAGGTGATCCTAAGGCTTCCGACGACTTCAAACAGTAGCTAGAAACTCCCAACGGTGATCCTACAGCTCCCAATGACTCCAAACAATAACTAGGAACTCCCAACGGTGATCCTAAAGCTTCTTACAACTCCAAACAGCAGCTAGGACCTCCCAAGGGTGATCCTAAGACTCCCTACGACTCCGAACAGCAGTAAGGAACTCCAAACGATGATACTAAGGCTTCCTACAACTCCGGACAGCAGCTAGGAACTCCCAACAGAGATCCTAAGACTTCCTACGACTCCGGACAGCAGTTTCGAAGCTCCAAACAGCACCCTACAGCCCCCAACGACTCCAAACAGCAATTTCAAAGTTCCAAACAACACCCTACAGCTCTCCCACAGTTCTCACAGCAATTTTGAAACTCCAAACAGCACCCTACAGCTCTCCCACAGCTCTCCGACCACTTTTGAAGTTCCAAACGGCACCCTACAGCTCTCCTACAGCACTCCCAGCACTTATACGACAATGGATAGCCCTTTTCAGCACCTCTACAGCCTTCCTACAGCACTTCGCAGCAATACACAGCCCTTATGCAACACATTTCAGCACACATGGAGCCCTAAACAGCGTTTAGATGGCGCCCAATTGATATCGAGAGAACATAAAAGAACATTAGGAAGATTCACATACATACTACTCATTCCTATGGATTTACATACCTAAAATGGTGGAATTTGTTATGTGATGCAACAGATTTGGGTGCTATGAAAGTAACAAGGTAATGTCTAGGTGTTAGAAATGTAAACACATAAGAGTTGTGTGTTGTGTGTGTAATTCTTTCTTGACTAAAGAAAATTAACTGAATTGTAATCATATGATTGCAGGAATTTCAGCCTTCCTGCCGAATTCTAATCAACTTCAAGAACTAGAGGAGTATGTCTCCCACAAGCATAGTCGGAACTCTAGCCTTTGAGAGCCTTCCTCGGAATTCCTTATAATTATTTCCCAGAACAAAAGCAGTCCAAGGATAAACAGCAAGCCTAGCCTGCAGTCTCTAACAAATAGCATTCTTTACTTGTAATAGGAACTAGGAAGGGCGCACTTCCAAGAAGTGTGCTTGCCACTGCTATTACTTAAAGACATGCAAGCTATGTCAGTGTCAACAGAGTCATTCAACAAATTATCCAGTGAAGGTTACATATAAAAAAAAATTCCTTGCGCAGCACATTCTTTTAAAACTTAACAATGATATCACAAAACTATCACCAACTCAGCAAAATGTCAAGGATTCGAGAACACCCAGACGAGACTCGAAGGAGAGATAAGGTGGCTCAAATTTTTTAAATGATGTGTGTCCCGTACTAGTCCTCTAAGAGGGTCAAACAAGAGAAGCTTAAAGTTAGACCATAGGCTTTAAGAAGAGAAGTGCAGACCGCACCCAAAAATGAGGTCAACAAATAGACTCAATCATGCAAACTAAGATATTTGTGACATCCGTTTGGTCTGCGAACATTTTATGTGTGACCGACAAGTTCCTCTACATAATATAAAGATTAAGTATTACCTGGGTTCCAAGTTCCCTATAGCGGCAAACCCATATAGTTAATTACATCCCAAATGACGGGGATCACTTGAGAAAACTCTCGAAGATGATCAGATGTACTAGTCTTGAAGAATTCAAAGTTTAGATTTTCACGGTGGGACGTGAAAAAGCAAGTGGGAGTGGCTGAAATATGAACACTTATTTTCAGGAGTCCAAAGGAAAGTAAAGGTAGGGGACGTCACAGATCTTGAGGAGAACTCTCAGTGACTTTTAAAACTATCCTACTGTGTTGCTGCGTTTTGAAGATGATGTTATTCGAGTGTTCAATTCTGCCAATTTTATTATTTGGGACTTACATTTATATAATATACGATTACGAAGATTGCCCACAAATATAGAAGGGGTTTACGTCGTACCGGACGACAACATCAGAACCTAAGTTGAGTTAGGACTTACGCTGCACAATGGTTGCACATGATTCTAAAGAGGATGTGAGGATTTACGTCACGCTAGACGAGCTATCTCGAAGTCCTATGAGCTGTTATTTAGACTAGGAAAGTTTAGCTGGTGTAGACATGTTTTATTGTCTCGAAGATATCCTTCTGCAGGTCCTTTTCGTGTTGCCCACGGCGGATGCTATAAACTCCTCGTCGAAGTAGCAGTTCTAAAGTCTGAGGTTCAAAATTTTTTACCAATAATATTTCAAAGTCTGAGGTTTCAAAGTTGATTAAAACGACAATGGTTAGGATCTCACGGTTCCTTCGTTCCGGTACCATTTTTTTTTTTTAATTTACTTAGTTCAAATGAATTGTTAAGCTCATTTAAACTAGGGAGATCTCGTGAGCAACCATGAGTTACCTCATCCGAGACTCCCGTAAATTCAAAAGTGCATGTTATGTTTTTATTTTTGTTTTCAAAATGTTGTTTAATTTTTTTGAAAATTGTTTTGTTTTGAAAATGAAATTGCAACTAGGTATGCATCATACATTAAAGCAAGAGTAAATTACAGTGATAAAAAAATAAAATAAATAAAATATACACGCATACCTGACGTATCTGCTGTTATTGTTCTCGCTGCGTGGTAGGTCATAAATCATAATATAATTTGCAGGGAATTTAAATAAATTTAAATAAAAAAGTAGCAAAACAAGTCGTAACTGCAACTAGGAACTCCGAACAGCGCTTCTAAGACTTCTTACAACTCTCGACAGCAGCTAGGAACTCCAAACAGGTGATCCTAAGGCTTCCTACAACTCTAAACAGCAACTAGGAACTCACAATGGTGATACTAAGGATTCCTACAACTCCGCACAGCAGCTAGGAACTCTCAAAGGTGATCCTAAGGTTTCATACGACTCCGGACAGCAGTTACGAACTCCTAACAGTGATCATAAGGCTTCCTACAACACCGGACAACAACTAAGAACTCCAAACGGTGATCCTACAGCTCCCAATGACTCCAAAAAGCAGCTAAGAACCCCCAACGGTGATCCTACAGCTCTCAATGACTCCAAAAAGCAACTAAGAACTCCCAACGGTGATCCTAAGGTTTCCTACAACTCCGGACAGCAGCTAGGAACTTCAAACGGTAATCATAAGCCTTCGTACGACTCCGGACAGCAGCTAGAAACTCCCAACGGTGATCCTAAGGCTTCCTACGACTCCGAACAGCAGTTTTGAAGCTCCAAACAGCACCCTACCGCTTCCAACGACTCTAAACAGCAATTTTGAAGTTCCAAACAGCACCTCACAGTCTCCCACACCTCTCACAGTAATTTCGAATTTCGAAGTTCCAAACAGCATCCTACAGCTCTCATAACAATTTCGGAGCTCCGAACAGTACCCTACAGCTCTCCCCACAGTAATACAGCAATGGACAGCACTTTTCAGCTCCTCTACAGCCTTCCTACGCCACTCCCAACACTTATATGGCAATGGACAGCACTTTTCAGCACTTCTACAGCCTTCCTACAGCACTTCGCAGCAATACACAGCCCTTATGCAACACATTTGAGCGCATATGGAGCCTAAACAACATTTAGATGGTGCACAATTGATATCAGGGAGAACATAAAAGAACATTAGGAAGGTTCACATACATACTACTCACTTCCTATGGATTTACATACCTAAAATGGTGGAATTTGCTATGCAATGCAACATATTTGGGTGCTATGAAAGTAAAAAGTAATGTCTAGGTGTTAGAAATGTAAGCACATAAGACATGTGTGGTATGTGTAATTCTTCCTTGACTAAAGAAAATCAATTGAATTATAAGCATATGAGTGCAGGAATTCCAGTCTTCCTGCCGAATTCTAATCAGCTCCAAGAACTGGAGGAGCATGTCTCCCACAAGCACGATGGGAACTCTAGCCTTTGAGAGCCTTCCACGGAATTCCTTATGACTATTTCCTATAACAGAAACAGTCCAAGGATAAACAGTAAGTCTAGTCTGCAGTCTCTAACAAATAACATTCTTTACTTGTAATAGGAACTAGGAAGGGCACACTTCTTGGAAGTGTGCTTGCCACTGCTATTACTTAAAGACCTGCAAGCTATGTCGGTGTCATCAGAGTCATTCAACAAGTTATCAAGTGAAGCTCTACATATAAAAAAAAAGTTCATTGCGCTACACATTCTTTTAAAACTTAACAATGATATTACGAAACTATCTCTAACCACAACAGCATCGCATGTTAAGAAAGAAACAAAAGAAATTTGATTATAGTCTGGATATAGAGAAAGTATCATTGTGAAACAAATGACAATAGCCACAGAATTCGTATGCAATTTCATATCTACTCCAGGCTTTATTGTTTACATCTATGCCACCAGAATTTTTCATAAAAAAATGTGGTCGTTTTAACTGTTAAATAATGCAATATACCTTTTTTTTATTTTTATTTATTTTATTTTGTGCATAGGTAAGATGGCAAGTATGTAGACATTGACGTTTAGGTGTTAGATATGTAAATATATATGAATTGAGTGGGTATGTATGTGAATCTTATCTAATTCTTAGATGACCTTTGATATATAAATAACATGAGTAAGCATAGGAACAAGACAAGGCTTCGTTACCCAATCACTACAATTGCTAAGGTTCTGTGTTTCAAGTGTTTCGGAACCTTGAAGAAGTTTTGCACTCCTTCCTTTACTACCCTGCTACCTCCAATGCGGACGAGAGAGAGGCTCGGCGGCACAATCCTGGCCAAGAGAGGAGGAAGAAAAAGAGTCGAGTGAGGAGAGGGTCAAACGAGAGTCGTCAGTGGTGAGGAGGAAGAGGTGAAGCCGAACAAAGAAGAAGAAGACCAGCAAGGGCTTCGAACTGGGGGAGATGGTGTTCGGCTATGTTTCTTTAGCCTGAAGAGAGGAAGAGACGAAGGACTTCGGTCGGGCGAGGAAGAGACGAAGTGGCTGTTTGGTGAATAGGGGAGCAGGCGTGCTTCGATGCCGAAGGAGGAGAGTCTAGCGCGAGCAAAAGAGGGGACCAAAATGCCTGGCGAGGAAGAGGAGCGGGATTTGTATTCTGCGAATTCCAAATACCCATTGCGCTTGCGTTGGGCGGGGAATTAATTTGTTTCCATGCGCAGAGGAGTTTTATTTGGAAAATAATATTCTCTAATTAAATTTAATTAATGTGAAATTGAATGGTTAATTTGAAATTCAAAATTTGAAATTTGAAATTATGTGAGCTGGGGTGATTAGCCCGTGTTCAGCCCACATTCGGCCAAAATCGAACCCGAGTTAAACTTGGGTTGAGCCCAGGCCCGTGCGCCCGCTAATTAAAAAATGTGCATCGATTTTCGTGTTAACTGCTCGGGCGCGAAACCATAATGATATACGTGTCCTTCCTAGCTAAAGTCGACGTCCCGGGGTGCATCTATGTGGTCTGTTTCGTCATCCGGGTCGTCCGGACCAGTTCGCCGACGGGTAAGTCAATTTAAGTCAAAATCGTGAGTGGTGTGACGCGTGCGCCAAATGCAGCATTAGCAAGAATTTGAGTCACAAGAGGTTTCCCTAGGGGTTGCTCCTATTCATGTAGAAACTCAACTCGAGTATCATATATCGGTTCTAACCACCTCAGCAAAATGCCAAGAATTCAGAACCGCCCATACGAGACTCGAAGGAGTACGAGGTGACTCGAATTTTCTAAATTGTGTGTTCCGTACTAGTCCTTTAAGAGGGTCAAACAAGGGAAGCCTAAAGCTAGATCCTAGGCGTTAAGGAGAGAAGTAAAAACCTCACCTGAAAATGAGGTCAACAAATGGACCCCCAATAGGTGTGGTGTACGAGACAAATCATTTAGATCCATACTTCCCTTGAGGTCTGATAAGTCCACCTTTATTCACAGATTTTTCTATCCTTCAATAGGCATGTCATCTCTATATCTTCTAACAGGCACTCAATCTCATTATCCTCTAAAAGTTATCTCATCTTTGTATCCTCCAAGAGGCATCTCATATTTGCATCCTCTAAAAGGAATCTCATCTATGTATCCTCCAGCAAACACCTCACCTATATACTTTCAATAGGCACTTCAACTCTAAGCATTCGCTGGTACTCTACCCCAAAGCATCGTGGTAAGTCTTCTTCTCCACCGGAATCATAGCTATAGAAGGGATTCATGTGTTCCTGCTCTCCACCCTGCATTCTTTCCTCAATGGCATCGAGTTGTTGTAGCACTTGGAAGAGTAGTCGTTGGACGTCACCATAGATAGATTCCTAATCAGATTTCGGAAATTGTCGCCTGGGAGACGTGGTTAGGGTTTTAGGTATAGGTAGGCGAAAGGTGTATAGGGTGGAAAGAAAAGAAATTTTTTGGAAGGTGATATGGGGGATGCTAGAAACCTTAGAATGGGACTAGGATTAGGTTAGTCCTGATACTAAATGATACCGGAGTTAACCAAAACCACAATAAGAAAAGTATGTAGACGGTTACAACCACCACACTTAAAAGAAAAAATACAACTAAAGACTCAAAAATCTGAAACAGAAACAACACAAGACAAATATTCAACTAGGGTGGATCTCAAGTGGTGATGGTTACTGTTAAGGGCTTGGAAGGTGGCAAAAAGGTGGAGAAAGATCGGGTTGTGAGGAAAACGTGGAAAGGCAACGTAAGCTTGTTGTCCTGGGCGGCAGCATACAGGGAATTGTTATAACTGGTAGGAACCACCAAGAATAAGCTGTCCTGGGATGTTGGAATGAGGGAGGACAACAATGGGGTGGCTTTCTAGGAGTGACGGCAAATTAGGGAGAGGAGAAGACGGCTTGGAAAATAAAATACTGCAGGAAAATAATGATTCCTTGTAGTTCTGGGTGACGGCAGCGAAGAAAATAGGCGGGAAGCAATGCGGGGAGGTGAGAAAGGTGTGCTGGAAATGGAGGAACTGCAAGAAACAACAGCAAAAGCAGCTTTTGCGGGCAGCTGCAGCGTGATTCAGCAACCGGGAGTGATGTGGGTAGGATGGGGAAGGAGATAGGGAAAATAATCACCGCCTCGGGAGAGATACAACCGGAGATGGAGATGGAGGAACTGCAAGAAACAGCAGCAAAAGCAGCTATTGTGAGCAGCTGCAGCGTGATGTGGGTAGGATGAGGAGATAAGGAAGATAATCACCACCTCAGGAGATAGCTACAACCAGAGCACCATCCAAACTCTCGGATACAGCATTCAAAGGGAAAAGACGGACGCCAACGGTTGTCCTAAACAAACTCACGCTAAAAACTCTCCATTCTAAACACTTATAAAAAAAAGGACTAGAAAAAAAAAGGGAAGTAAAGTAGGAAACTTGCTAAAATTTGCAAATAAAACAACTGAAAGCCGTTCGGTTCGGTTATGTGCTCCTCGCATGACCCGGGAACCGCGTCAGGACTGCAAGATGAAGATGCCCGCGTCAGGACCGCAAGCCGAAGATGTCTGCGTCAGCCGATTCATGCTAACCAGCCCTTATCAATTAAATTACCGGGCATTACAATAAGCTTGTAAGCCTTGCCTTGCCCATAATTACAAACCCAATTATAATATAATTGGCTATTCATATCACCACAAAGAATTTAGCTGGCCGCAACAATACTCAATAAAATAATTATGAGAAAGCCCAAAGGAATTAGGCTTAACCTTTTTGAATCAATGTACAATTCACTATAATGAATTATTTGAGCATTTACAGATTTTTCAAATATTTAGTGATTATTTGCCTTGAAGAAACCAGTCATTACCAGTTTTCATACTTATCTCAAAAAATTAGCCACTTCAAAGGTTAAAGAAACAAATTTACCAGAAAACTGGCTTGGTTTATCTCTTGCCACCTCGACAAGCATCTGCACAGCCGCATCAATATCATCTTGACCTGTAAGAAACACTAGAACATCACCAACTGGCTCCTGCAATATTCCATATGAAGGCCAAATCAAACTACGTCAATGAAAACCATGAAACGGCAAAAGCATGTTTTCTGCAGTGTGCCTGCTAGAAGGCTAGAAATACAGCAAATGAATGGTTTCTAAAATGATATCAGAACACTCCTAACAAAACAACTGATCTTAAAAACAGTTTTAAACATGGATTGTCCAGACAAAAAAATCTTAATAGTTATAAAGCTAGTATGAGAGACTTTCTACCTTCTCATGAATTAGAAGTACCGTGTCCACAGCAGATTGCAAATAATCAGAGACAGGCTTCTGGACATAATAAATTTCCACCGGATACCCTTTTCCCTGAAATAATTGAATGGGAAGAAAAAAGTGAATCCTATTGTTGCGGGGTGGAGCATAAAGGTAAACAAAATAAAAACTCTATAGCAGGTCTAACATAACAAGTAACAAATTCTGATATGATGCCAAAGCACAAAATTATTGGGAAAAAAAAAAAACTGTAACTTACTTCAACGGAAAGAATGGAAGGTTCTGTCTTGAGACCGCTCTCTTCAGTAGCATTTCCATCATTCTTTTTTCTGAATACAAAAACAGAAATAATGCCAAAAAGTTAGAGCATACAAACAGAAGAACCACATAAAATATCAGAAATTTTAAGCGAAAAAAATTCAAAATAATGAATTTGTCGCTTGGTAGGGGTGTATACGAGTCAAGCCGAGCCGAGCCGAGCCTAACTCGAGCTCGGCTCGTTTATCAAAATACAAGCTCAAACCTAAGCTCGGCTTGAAATACTCATAGCAAGCTCGTGAGCCGGCTTGCAAACATGAATAAAATTGTCATAGAGTTCAATGGAGAAGTAAGTCATCAACAATACCAGAATCCAGCTAGTCAACCCTGCTTGTGAACCAACGAGCCAACCCTCAACGCTTGAGCTCATTTAATAAACGAGTTTGAGTTTGAGTTTGAGAGTTAAACTCGAGCTGGCTCGGCTCACTTACACACCTACCGCTTGGTATAGACTATGAAGCGTTAAAGCTTAGAGAGGTAATTTAGTCTCTGTCAAACATGAAGAGTAAAA
>NEWO01000223.1:231545-264039 GCA_003013225.1 Phalaenopsis aphrodite
ATTCTTTGTGAAAATAGTTTGTCCTTTAGATCACAAAGGCCATAAATATTTCCAATCTCAAAAGAGTTTTGGATCTAACAATGCAAAAATGAATAGAGTTTCTTCATAAATAGCTTTTCAGTTGAAACCTTGTGCTTGCATTAACACAGAAAACTGATGATACAATAAGTTGGATAGACATTATGTTGATTTCTATGAACATCATTTTCCCTTGCATCGAGCATATGAAAGATGAACAATTGACATATCTTGACTTTCATCTTATTTTTAACCAATGTCAGCGCACGACACCTTCGCTGTTATCCATTTTCTAGTAAGCAACATTTATCACTTCAACAGATCTCAGTTTTGCATCCCTGATACGTCCGTAAGTTTCTAGTCTTTAAATTTATTTGAGTTGTATAGTAGGTAAAAATGGTTGTAACAATACAATTCATCCGCTAGAAGTCAATATGTAATTAGTCCACAACTATACAATATACAGTTAGGATTTTCAACAAACAACCCAATGAATTAACTAGGTAAAACTACAAAGCAAAAGATGGACTTTGCATTCCACTGCCACCCTTAAAGCTACATTGCAAGTTGCAAGGTACGAAGTTTGAATCGGTTTTTCTTCAAACTGCTAGATATCACGTAAATCTTCTTCATCTATCCATTTTTTCGAAAATATGAAATAGTAAGTTCATTCCATAATCTAATACTACAAGTGCCTCTTATCATGCATAGTTGTTATAAAAGAAAAAATCTTCATCTACAAAGCCTATTTATCTCAATAGTTCTAGCCACAGCATTCGTTCAATCAGTTGTTCATTAAAAATCTGAAAACATTTCCCACCGACCTTAAATTTCGTTCAACTTTCCATCCACAGACAATGCTTTCTGAAGTGGTTCATGGCATATCGTTAAGAAGCATGGAGATATCTTTTCCTTCCACGCATGCAAATTTAAATTAAGCTGCAGTCATTCAACACGCATACTTCAGAGTTGCATTCTAACGTTCAATATCAAATTGAAGTGCAGAACATGCACCCTTTTGAAACAAATACTCATAAAAGTGCTCAAGAATATTACCAATTTGGCTTTAATAGTTTATCATAATTTGCATGTGTCCCATATTAGTTCTACAGACTACTCCTAAGGAATTCCATCAAAGGCCTTTTTTTCCTTGGAAACTTGTTAAGACAAAATGAGTCAAAAATGTACTTAAGTTGCTTCTTTAAATGCATGTCTTGTATCAATGGGGAAATATATTATCGAATTGAGGAACTTTCAAGCCTTAAAACAATGCCGATGACTTTTCCTCGAGAGGAGTTTCTATCCATAGTATAGCTTTTCCAGCATCGATGCTACCATCTACTCCAACTTAATCTTGAGAAATGAGAGCACTTTTAAACCTTTTGGATTACCTCGCTATCTCATTCATCAGAGCAACGCCAACCTACTACTATACGGTGAGTCAAACGCGAGGAGTAGCAACGCTTATCCCTAGATCTCTAAGGCGTTAAGGAGAGAAGTGAAAAAGAGATTAAATGATTTGAAGCTAGACCCTAGGCGTTAAGGAGAGAAGTGAAAACCTCACCCGAAAGTGAGTGTTTTTCGCCCTAAGAGATTTGATGTAGATCGTCTATCATTTCCTATTCTTCAACACAAACCGCACAATCATCATAAGGCACACTTCATTGATGTGATTCTAACAATATAGTAATTGAAGTTATATTCCAAATAAAGTTTAAAAAGAGATTAAATGAAAATATAAATTGCATATAACAGCCATAAACTACTCGAACCATATTGAATTTGTTCAAAACAAAGCATTAGATTGCAATCTTAAAAAGTTAAATTTCATCCTTGGCCATTAATTTGTTTCATGTTTGTAATGTAAGCCATAATTTGCAACTAAGCTGAAGAACTAGGCTCGATATATCAATCCTTTCTTGATAAGATGCTTGTCAATTTACAACGTAACACTAGTTCAATATGAAGTGACGATGCGGTTATAACTTAAAACAAATTACCACAGCTTAAAAAAAGGGCTTTTGGACTTTTAAAGTTCAAACTCTTTATTTAATACGAACTCAAAATAATAAGATTAACCATAAAAATTCTAAAATATAAGAGCCAATACTACAGTTTTTAACTATATGACGCTGTAGTTTACACCTTCGGCTGATTAAAAAAAATTCAAATAAATCAGGCTAGAGATTACAAATTTGTTTTTTGCATTTTATATCAACATTCATATGCATCTTTAAGCTTTAATTGGAATGCAGTTCTAATTGCTAGTGTTAGCTTGTATTCAAGTTTAAATTCAGTTTATAGAGCTTAGAAAATGTAATTTTCATTGCACAAAAATCCAATACATCAAATAATTGGCACAGAATAAATAAAATTGAACAAATTTTAAAAAATAAGTTTGATTGGTTCACTATTCCATTCAAAATTCATGGTTAGTTACTTGTTTACTAGGATTATTTTTACCAGACCAGCGAATCATACTCACAAAATTGATCAAATGTAAACCCCCCTGCTTTAATCAGCATGATGAACAAGCGTTTAGTCATTAAGGGTGTTGCCTACGTGAAACTACAAACCTACTTAGTTATTCAGATGCCACAAGAAGCAATTATTAGTTGATTTAAAATAATAACAACAAAATGAAAAAAAAAACACAAAATTGGACAAAAAAAAAAAGGCTGGGTCCTGGATTATTTCACCAAACCAATTAGTTATATAGTCGAGTTATTTGAAAAAATGAGAAATACAGGATTCACGACTATATTGAAGCATATAAGCACATGAAAACCCAATAGTTAGTATGAAAGCAAAGATGAACCTAGTTCGAAAAAATTTTGACATTGACTCCGCCTCTATTGTTGCAGATGAAATTATTAAACGCAGCTCAGGTCTACGACGTTGCACCTGTTGCATTTATCAAATTAATGAGCCCCATGACTAAATAGAAAAAATGTTACTAATGAAGCAGTAAAATAATAATTCAACCTCAAAATGTTACTAATGAAGCAGTAAAATAATAATTCAACTTCGAAATTGAATGTTCATACCTTCTTCAAAAGGCCTAGAAGCATATCAGTGGAGATGGATCTCTCATGAGCCTCATCTACCATTATGACACTGTTCGAAGACCATGTAGAGAAAACAAAGAAGAATACTAAATATAGAAAATTAAAATTAAAACAAAAAAAGTATAATTGTTTAAAAGTTAAAACCAATGCATTGCATCAAGATTTGATCTATTCATCATGCACACATATCCAAGCTAGTCCATAGACGATTACTAATCTCATGAAGCATAAGTTAAAAGATTAATTTAAGGTCTCTTGATGGATAGGTCAGTTACACCAATCAAGGAGACGAAGATATTAAAAACTTGTAGATTTCAAGGCCACTATACCTATCCTATTTGGCTTCACCAAATTTTCTTACTTTTGAAAGCTTTAACTTTTGCAATATGTTTCTTATTTTCTTCTCCTTTGTATTATAAAAATTCCTCAATCCATGTAAAAGCATTTTATTAGCTCCAAAGGCCATTCAAATGTGTCCACGCTTAAAAGGCCTATTAAAAAAAACTTACTTCATATTTTAAATTTATTGAATAAAATAATAAAATTTATCTTTTGCTTGCGCATATTTCAAATGAAAATGCATGGTAATTGCTCTACTCTTTGGTGAAGCATAGTTGTTGATTACTAAGGATTAGGTCCGTCCCTAGTCACTTTCCAATTCTTACTTCATGCCCAAAAAAACACAAAGAAACCCTTAGGTCATTCAAAGGAGTGACCGTTTTAGATAGCTCGAGTATTTTATTCAAAGTGAAGGTGACATAGATTGAAATGTTATTACCATAATTCAATTTAGATGGTTAAAGTGAAGAAATGCGTAGAGTCTATTGTGCGACAGAAAAGTACCGCTTAGACTAGAAGGAAAATTTTATAAGATAGTGGTGAGGCATGCAATGTTTTATGGTGCAGAATGTTGAGCGGCCTAAAATTAACTTAAATGTTGTTGAGATGAGAATGCTCAGGTGAATGAGCGGCTTTACACTTAGAGAAAAAATGTGAAATGAATATATCCATGAACGGGTTAGAGCAGCTCCAGTGGAAGTCAATATTAGATATAGTCATCTTACACTGTTTGTTCACATTAAATGTCGATCATCTGATGACCTTGTTAGGAGAGTAGATGTTTTAGATTTGAATTATGTTGAGAAAGAGAGGTAAACCTAATAAGACTTGGGCATGTTGTATAAAACATTATCTTAATTTATTAGAATTAAGTGAAAATATGACACTCAATAGGACACAATAGAGAAAAAGGAATCATTTAGCTGACCCCACTTAGTGGAATAAAGGCTTGTTATTGTTATTGTTGTCATCGTCCTTATAAGACTTGCCAACCCTAAAACCTTAGCTCTATCAACCCCAAGACAACTTCAACACTTCTATAACTCTCCTACAGATTCTCTTACTACCGCTAAAACTTCCCAAGCACTCAACTCTCCATCAATCCAAAGATTTCCCAACGAAAAATCTAGCATAGAGAGAAAACATCCTATTGCAATCAAGCAGATTAAAAAATTCATAACTTGTTAAACATTAATCCAAAATCCACAAAATCATCAACATTAGTTTCCCCACATCATAAACCTTTGATCCAAAGTTCCTCGCACCATTTTCTCAAAGACAAGCTAGCCTTTTGAAAACCTGAAAATTTTATCCCTAAATCTGTACAAAGTTTGAATAACCTTTTTTTCACTACCTACATAACCCTACCACCATCACTCCAAGGGGACATCAATGAAGTTGTGGTCTTTGTCATTAATGTCTTATAAATTTGTAGATTTTAAAAACTTGAAGATTTCAAGGCCACTATACCTATCCTATTTGGCTTCACCAAATTTTCTTACTTTCGGAAGCTTTAACTTTTGCAATATGTTTCTTATTTTCTTCTCCTTTGTATTTTAAAAATTCCTCAATCCATCTAATAGCATTTTATTAGCTCCAAAGGCCATTCAAATGTGTCTCCGCTTAAAAGGCCTATTAAAAAAAACTTACTCCATATTTTAAATTTATTGAATAAAATAATAAAATTTATCTTTTGCTTGCGCATATTTCAAATGAAAATGCATGGTAATTGCTCTACTCTTTGGTGAAGCATAGTTGTTGATTACTAAGGATTAGGTCCGTCCCTAGTCACTTTTCCAATTTATACTTCAAAAAAAAGACCCTTGGGTCATTGAAAGGAGTGACCGTTTTAGATATCTCGGGCATTTTATTCAAAGTGATGGTGACATAGATTGAAATGTTATTACCAAAATTCAATTTAGATGGTTAAAGCGGAGGAATGCATAGAGCCTATTGGCGACAGAAAAGTACCGCTCAGACTAGAAGAAAAATTTTATAAGATGGTGGTGAGACCTTCAATGTTTTATGGCGCAGAATGTTGGCCGGTAAAAGAGCGGCCTGAAATTAACTTAAATGTTGTTGAGATTAGAATGCTCGGGTGAATGAGTGGCTTTACACTTAGAGAAAAAATGTGAAATGAATATATCTATGAAGAAGTAGAGCAGCTCCAGTGGAAGTCAATATTAGATAGAGTCGCCTTACACTGCTTGTTCACACTAAATGTTGATCATCTGCTGACCTTATCAGGAGAGTAGATATTTTAGATTTGACTTCTGCTGAGAAAGAGAGGTAGACCTAAAAAGGCATGGGCATGTTGTATAAAAAAATGATCTTAATTTATTAGAATTAAATGAAAATATGACACTCGATTGGACACAATGGAGAAAAAGGATTCATGTAGTTGACCCCATATAGTGGAATAAAGGTTTGTTATTGTTATTGTTGTCATCGTCCCTATAAGGCTTGCCAACCCTAAAACCTTAGCTCCATCAACCCCAAGACAACTCCAACCCTTTTATAACTCTCCTACAGATTCTCACACTACCGCTAAAACTTCCCAAAGATTCAACTCCCCATCAATCCAAAGATTTCCCACCAAAAAATCTAGCATAGAGAGATAACATCCTATTGCAATCAATCAGATTAAAAAATTCATAACTTTTAACCATTAATCCAAAATCCACAAAATCATCACCATTAGTTTCCTCATATCATAAACCTTTGATCCAAAGTTCCTCGCACTATTTTCTCTAAGAAAAGCTAGCCATTTGAAAAACTGAAAGTTTTATCCCTAAATCTGTACAAAGTTTGAACACCCCCTTTTTCACAACCTACATAACCCTTCCACCATCACTCCAAGGGGACATCAATCAAGTTGTGGTCTTTGTCATTAATGTCTTGTATGTCAACATTTTGAGCAAATAAGTTTAATGTCTTTTTCTTTGTTTTCATTCCAATAAATAATAGTCTATACAATCTATTTTAGGTACATAATATTATGTATAATCTTACATATTCTTAATCTAAATATTCAGCTAAAATGAAAGAATCTTGTGCAAATACAATATTTCCTTCTTTGCAATATTGTGAAAAAGGAAACTCTTTATACTGTCTGATTTCATTTATTCCTGATTGATATTCCCCCTCAAATTGATGTTGGCTGATCAAGAAGCATCAATTTGCCGACAATAAATTGATGACACTGTCGAAAAAGAGCCTTAATAAATATAGCAGTCGTTTAAAGATCAGAAGTGATATGAGAAAGAGATACAACACTATCCTCATAGGCTTCTCGAATGGAATGACAGTCCACTTCAATGTGTTTCGTGCGCTCATAAAAAACGAAATTAGCAACAGTCTGGATGGCGCTAGTATTATCTGCATGAAGAGAAGTAGACTCAAGCTGAGGAAAACCAAGCTCAGCCAGCACACCCCAAAGCCAAATGACTCGAAACAAGCAGAGGACATAGCGCGATATTCTGATTCTATACATGACTTAGACACTCGATCTTGTTTCTTGCTCTTCCAAGAGATTAAAGAGTTGTCGAGAAACATGCACCATCTAGTAATAGATCAGTGTGTATCAGAACAACCAGCTCAATCGGCATCACTATAGGTTGATAAGATGATAGGAGACTCCGCAGAAAAGAACAAACCACGATGAGAAATATCATTCAAATATCGAACAATATGTCGAACTACAGCTAAATGAAGTTATGTAGGTGCTTGCATAAATTCACTAACTTATTGCACAGCAAATGAAATATCAAGACGCGTAATAGTCAAATAATTGAGACTCCCAACCAATAGTCGATATAGAAATGATTCAGATAGAAAGTCACTATCATTATGTTTATATTTGACATTTACTTCAAAAGGAGTATCAGCAGAACGATTATCTTGAAGACCAGCCAAAGCAATGAGTCTCTTCGTATAGTTTTGCTGATGAAGAAAAATACCAGCGGAAGAAAAGTGAACATCGAGTCCTAAGAAATAAGTTAATGACCTTAAATCTTTCATACGAAAAGAATTCTGAAGACATTTCTACGGTTGAGACATCAATTGATTGACAGATCCTGTGATGACAATATCATCAACATAGACTAATAACAAAAAAATTTCCTTATCAGTCTTGCAAAAAAATAATTATGAATCATACTGACTTTGATTAAAAGAGAAGCTAAGAAAGGTATTGCGAAACTTTTCAAACCAAGCCTGTAGAGCTTGTTTCAAGTCGTATAGGGACTGTTTGAGCTTACAAACATCATGTAAAGGTGTAGAAAACAAGTCTGGAGGAGTCATATAGACATCTTCTTTGAGATCCCCGTGTAAGAATGCATTCTTAACACTCATCTATTTTAAGAACCAGTCTTTAGATGCAGCAATAGATAACACCAACCGGACAGTAGTCATCTTAGCCACAGGTGCAAATGTTTCTTCATAATCAATCTCGTATTCTTGTCGATTGTCAAGTGCTACCAATCTTGTATCTGTCAAGAGAGCCATCAGATCGGAGTTTAAGAGAATAAACCCATTTACAACCAATGAGTTTAGCACTTGTAGGACATGAAACAATATCCTAAATGTGATTGTCTTGAAGTGTCTGAAGTTCCTCTTGCATGGCTTTGACCCAGCGAGTCTGTTTCACAGCCTGAACGTAAGAGGCAGGAACAGTAGTATTAGTTAAAATTGCAAAATACTGATATCTATCTAGAGAACGGATACGCCGGGTTGATCATCGAATACTTATTGGTGCACTTTCTGGATCAGGGTCAGGGAGGATTGAAGATGAAGGGGGCAGGCGTCGTGTGTAGCCAATGTCCGGCTTAAATCTTTTATCAGCAGAAGAATTATCAAATTGTAGAAGTATAACTGTATCTGGTGTAGACACATGAAGCTGAAAGTAATATTTATGTTCAAAGAAAATCACATTTCGAGAAATATGTCATCGACTATTAATCGAGTCATAACACACAAAACTTTTATGATTAGAACTGTACCTCATAAAGACACATCGTACTGATTGAGCTATCAATTTATGACGTTCATGAGCAGGTAGATGAACAAAGCAAACACATCCGAAAGTATGTAGCATACGATACTATGATGTTTATCAAAAAATCGATAGTAGGGAGACTCATACTTCAATTGTTGAGATGGTAAACGATTAATGAGATAAACTATAGCAGATAAAGCTTCAGTCCAAAATTTAGTTGGAACAGAAGATTCTACCAGTAATGTACGCATAGTATCTGATAGATGTCGATTTTTTTGTTCAGCAACTTCATTTTGCTGCGGTGTACAAGGACATGAACGTTGTGAAACAATACATTTATTATGGATAAATGTTTGAAATTCATGAGACATGTATTCACTGTCATTGTCAAACCGTAAGGTTTTAATGCAAGCGGAGAACTGAGTTTTAATATATGCTAAAAATGTTTGAAATACAGTAAATACTTCTGCTTTGGAACGCAAAAAATAGATCCAAGTAAATTAACTATAATCATCAATAAATGTCACAAAATATATATATTGAGCATGTAAAACAACTAGTGTAATTCCTCAAACATCACTATGAATAATGTCAAAACATTTATTGGCACAACTGCCTGAAATAGAAAAAGATAATGTCTTATTTTCTTCAAGTTTACAAACAGAACAGTTAACTACTAAATTCTTATCTATAGAATAAAAAACACCACTTTTAAGTAAATGCTTCAACACCATATTTTTTAGATGACCTAGTCTTTTATGTCAGATGTTTGTCTTATTCTCAACAACTGAAGAAGCTAATGACATATTCTAAGGAACACTAAATTGTAATTGAAACAGTCTGCCCACTTTAAGCTCCTTCGCTATCACCTTCCCCGACATCTATTCCTGCACAATACAACCATCATGAGAAAAACATACTTCACATTTATTATCCACAATTTGATCAATAGAGAATAAGTTAGTAGATAATTTAGGAGAAATCAATACATGTCTGAAGGAGAATGTAATATCACCAATTATCGTAATTGGAATATTATTTCCATCAACAACCTAAATATGTTGAGTACTAGTATACGGTCTTTGGTTATGCAATAGATCAGTTGTGTCAATCATATGATTTGTGGTGCCCGAATCAACAAACTAAGGAGAAGGAACGGAAGTAATAGTTTTACAATTTCCTTGAAGAACGAGAGCAGAAAAGGCAAAGAGAATCATCTGTTGAACCATATCGGGTGTGACAGCTGATTGGTTATTGGGAGTAACTGTGGATGTCGAGCCAGGATTGTGAGTGTCGGATACCGTGGCATGAAGTGTGTGGTTTGCGGTTTTGGCGTCATCTAGGGCACTCCGTAAGAGTATGTTATTTTTTCTTGCAATAATTACATACCTTATTTTCACAATTCCATGAAATATGACCAGATTTCTTGCAGTTGTATCACTGCACTGGTCCCTTCCCTTTGGTCTTAGCAGCATATGTCATATTAATTATTTTTTATGATCAATGTGTTGTACTGATAGCATCTTCTATTGTCAATCTTTGTTCTTCACGCAGTAATTGCCCAAAACAAACATCCAAACAATGAACCGGATCTTTGTTCAGCAACCCAGCTCGAGCTGTTTCAAATTCAGGTTTGAGTTTCATTAAAAACTGATCACAACGACTTTCTTCATGAATAGCTTGAAAACTGGTTAAGTTCTCCTTTGACACCTTAGCATAGATAATGTCAGTAAATTCGCTCCACAAATTTAGAAAGCCAGAATAATATTATTCAATTAAAAGATTACCCTGACTATAATTACTCATGTCAAGCTATGTCAAATAATCTTAAATTATTCATCATATGAGCCTCAATAGATCCCAAAATCCAGGAAACAATCCGAGCATCTTTTTCTTCCCATTGACCAAGATCTTTTGGCTCAGTAGGTGCTGGAGAAGACCCATTAATATGGCCCCAAAGCTCCTTCCCTTTTAAGAACATTTTGAGCTGAAATTCCCATACGGTTTTTTCCCGTAAATATGATAGCTAAGATTTCATAAGACATTCTAAATAGAATTTTCATTGATCGAAATCAACCATAAATCAAAGAAAGAAGAAATATCCAAAAAAATCTCAATCGTTGATCTAAATCAACCTAAAAGATTCAAAAAATCGTGCACTGCCTTAAATTAGGAGAGGAGTCTGAAGCCAAAGATGAAGCCCCCGATTCTTAGAGCGCCACGATCTAGAAAGTATATCGGCGTTGAAATATGCTGACTATACCAAATCCGAAGATACAGTCGATACTATTGGAGCATAAGCAGGCGAAGGAAGCCAAATGGATGAGAACAGACGCGGTTGAGGAGGATGAAGCGGACAAAGCAGTTGAGCGGTCGAGCAGGAGTTCGGGCAGTCGAACAGAGGAAGCAGTCGAGCGACAGCGGCAGTTCGTGCACGAGAATAGCGATCGAGTGGTCGATCGGTCGAGTGTTCGAGCAGCAATTCAGGCAGGCGAACAGCAGTTGAGCAGCAATTCGGGCTATCAAACGAGTGGCACAGAGGAAGCAGTTAGGGTGAACAGGACGAGCTCTCCAGGCAAAACAGATGACTCCAAAGATTTAGATGCTAAATATTCAACGTAGCTCTGATACCATGTCAATATTTTGAGCAAATAGGCCGAATGTTTTTTCCTTTGCTTTCCTTTCAATAAATTATAGTCTGTACAATCTATTTTAAGTACATAATATTTTGTATAATCTTGCATATTCCTAATCTAAAATTTCAGCTAAAAGAAAAAAATCTTGTGCAAATATAATATTTCTTTCTTTGCAGTATTGCGAAGAAGAAAACTCTTTATTCTGTTTGATTTCCTTTATTCCTGATTGATATTATAGACCTTACATCATATTGATATTAGAGTCAAGAACTCCAAGGAAGTCGTGGTCAAGGAGCTTGCAAGCACACTTCATTCACAACAAAAAATCAAGTAATATTGCTACATGTGTGGATGTTTTTTGTGGCAAATTTAATTTTTTAAGACTCAATAGATTTGAGATATCTTGCAACTAAAGAGCTATTTATTCTTCAAGAAATGTTATTATTACGATCCTAAAGCTTTTAATTTACTTATTTGACCGTTTACTACAAATATATATATATATATATATATATATATATATATATATATATATATATATATATATATATATATATATATATATATATTAATGGAAAACTTCTTAAAAATTTATTTTTATCCAAGTTATTACTACCACTAAAAAGATCTAACCTAACCTTTGTGTGAATCTGCCATAACCTTAATTATTTTAACTAGAAAGGTCGTGTCCCACCAAAAAAAAAAAAAAAGCATACCTTGAATTAGAACTAAGTCTAATTAAATAGAAGCTAATAACATATATTTATGTGATCACCATTTATACTTTGCCAATTTTCTGCATTTATTATTATTTAAAAGGATTGCCTGTTTTCCAAAATTTCATTTGTAAATGCATTAGGATATATTGTGCTAAACTATAAATTTTAAGGCGCAATAAAACTTTATCAAAAAGGCATAAATGTCTAAAGGGGGCTTGAGTGTAAGTAATCTTGTACCCCTCTACACTCTGGTAAGTCCTCTTCCCCTTAATTTTACTTTTATTACACATATAATCAATTTTCCTCTCTCATATAATAAATTTTCCCTCATCCTTTTCTCATTCAATGTTTACAAAAAATACAAACACTCCGTATAAACATGTCCTCAAAAATATGCTATAGCTTGCCTGCACAACCTGTTGCACCCATCGGCACACCCTTGAGCACCACCATGCTCATCTTCTTGTGCGTGCATACACACGTATACATGCACATACACCTACGCGCTCGTGCACTCATGAATGTCACAAAAGGTGGCGACAATAGCATAATTAAGCCTTTTCTGAAGTGTCTATTCCAAAATTCTATTATATCTCGGACTCAAGTTTGGTGCTATCAAAATTCAATGAAGCATCTATGACAATATTTTGGAAATTTAAAAATTTTAATGATTTTTGTTCCAGTTGACATGTGAATTTCAAGAACATCAAAAATTATAATTGAAACTTTTTCAATAACTTACTTTATATTTCGGATGAAAATTTTTTATATCCAAAGATAAGTGACAATTGATATGATAGTGAAGATTTTGTATGATCATGCACGAATCTTGATGCATTTTCGGTAGAAGAACTTCCAAATCCAAATTTAGAATCATCTATGCTCTTATTTCAACAAATTTATAATTAAATTGAGCATCTTGAGAATACAAATATAATCATATTGAAGTTGATCCAATCCGAGTTCAAATAAGCTAAAGATCAAACACTTGAAATATAATTGAAGGTTTTGATTCATTAATTGGAACATCAAATAACCTCTAAGTTTATCATGTTAATAATCAAATTGTACGGCTCGATAAAAGGAATCCAACGATAACAAAATCATTCAATTTTGAGATCATTAAGACACTTAAATTTTAAAAAAATGACTTGTGATTGAAGAAATCAAAATAGACTATCCAATTGAATGTTTTGAGATTTTGGCTAAATTAATTATAAATAGGCTAATATTTTTTGCAAGAACGAAGAAGAAAAAAAAGTGAAGAGCTGGCTAACAACTAAAGCATAACTCGTAAAAAGATATGTAGATGAATGGTCATCAGTTGTTATCGACCACCACCAGCGACTGTTGCAGCCAAATACAATTTTTGTAGTCAAATACGGCTATTGTAGCCACCAACTATAATTTTTTGTAGCCCAAGTATGACTATTATAGCAAAACTAATATTATATAGTTGTGATTATTAATTTTTGTAATCTCACCTTCCTCGACTCAAGAAAAGAGTGGATCTTTGTACTTTCAATTACCTAGTGAATTATTTTGACTGGGTCAAGTCTTGTAATTATATATCTTATCGGGATTTTTCCACTAAAAAATTCAATTATCTCTTGCATTTATATTTGTGTTTGTGTTGAATAATTATACTAAGTTAATTCTTAAGATTTTTGTATCGTTGAGAATTTTCTAGTACACAACACTGAAACAAGCAGCTATAAAGTATTCCAAATACAATATATTACTTTAATAAATGCATTCCTTTTTTAGCAAACCAAATAGCCTCTAAAATTATTCATACATTTTGAAACAAAAAACAATGTACTGAGAATAGTTATTGATGCCCTATCTTAAATAAACTTAAAGTTTGTTTGGGACAGTTTTATGTCTTCTTTGCTTGTCAGACAGCAGCCACAGCTCTATTTAAGAAACTGTTTTCTTGTTGTTTTTTAAAAATTTTTGTGGTAGAAAAGTTTTTTTTCAACCTGAGTTGTTAAAATATCGTGACTGTCAGAAAGCTGCGGTTCGACCTTTTTAAAATAAAATAAATTTGTAATAGCCACCGTAGCTCTTTGAAAAACAGTTTCTTCTGCAACACCTTCCCATTTGTTTCTTCAAACAGCTGTAGCTGCCCCAAACAGACCCTTAGTCATCTCATCCAAAAATTCACAAATTCATGATTTTTCCATAATAAAAAATGACTATACTGTCCGTCCAGATTTCTACTTGTTTTATCACAACCACCTATATAAATATTTTACTCCAATCAACCTCTTTTCTAATTTTATGATTATTTTTTATTGTGAAAAGAAACTTTGCAATCCCAGATCATCTCTTCAAGATTTTTTATTAGTGAGTTTTACCTAGTGATATAGTATGACATTTTGGAAAGAATAAAATCATTAAGCTAGTAGAATCAAGATTTTTTAGCATCCCTAAAAATGGGTTTTGAAAACATCATCGATAATTGTCTCACTAATTTATCAAAAAAATATGTAAAAGCAAGCAAGAAAGCAGCCCACATAGCCTTAATAACAATGCAAATGTAATAAATTAGAAATACTTTTTCAAGAAATATAATGAAGTTGACTAAGTCTTAATTCAAATTAGTCATTAGTATTATCTTATCAAACATTGTTACATAATTGGGTTCGTGGCTCATTCAAAATTTATAAGAAATTTGGATCAAATAAGCACCTCCTCGAATTTCCTTCTAAAATGTACACAAGGCTTGTTTTTAATATTGAGGGTATTTAATCTTATCGAGAAATTACCAAACAATAGGATTTGTAAGACAACCCTATTGCAAGGATCCTAGAATAAAATCCAGTACAAAGTGACAATACCCAAATGTAAGCATTAATATTCAAAAGTTCATATCACCTAAATCAATAATTTGAAATCCATAAAATCACTACCACTAGTTTCCTAACATCCCAAACATTTGATTTGAAGTTCGTCACTCTTTTTTCTTCAAGAAAAATTTGCTCCTTCAAAGTTTAAAAGGTTCAACCTCAAATCTATCCAAACTAGAAGACCCTTTTTTCGCTACCCATATAACTCTTCATCACCACCCCAATAAGACATCAAACCAGTTGATTCCTTCAATAACAATATCATATCGATCCTACATAAAAAAAAGTTCAAGAATAGCAAATAAAACACAATGATAGTGATAAACCTAGAGCATGCAAAGTGCTGCCTTCTTTTTGAGACAAAAAATTTTCCAAAAGTAAGTTGAAAAAGACACGTTAACTGTAGGAGCCTTTATTGATAATGACAACAAACAACAACAGTTACTTAAACTAGACCTCTAGAAGCTTTCATGGTTGTCGTTGCGCATAAACTAGTTTAGAAATGTTATGAGGATGATAAAATGTAAAGCAGGCTTCCAACCATCAAAATTAAAAGAAATTATAGGCCTTCAAATGCCAAAAACAATGTAAGTAAAAAAAAGTACTTTAATTGATATCATTACCTGTACTTGGTCAGCAGCGGATCATCCATCATTTCTCTTAGCAAAACCCCATCAGTGAGAAACTTAATCTTTGTTACACCCTGCATAAATAAGGATATCAATAAAAGAGAAAGAATGGAAGCAATCTCAGTAAGCAGTCAAATTGCTGAACAAGTGAAAAGCAAATCAACAGATTAAGTATTCTGCTCCGATGCGCGAAACTATCTGTCATCTTTAGAAGCTTATCATTTTCCAGTAGTCCAAATCATTTTAAAAAATGTAAATGCAAAAAACAAACAGAACCAGAAGAAAGGCCTCACCTGAACAGTTTTATCTTCAAAACGGATGGTATATCCAACCTCTTCTCCAACTTTGACACCCATCTCTTCTGCTACTCGTGAAGCAACTGACTAAAATTTATGAAGAAAATTAGAAGTACACCAGTAATTTACGACAGAAAAAGCATTAAGCTCTATTAAATTAAATTTACAATGTCACCCACATCTTTTTGTCCTGAAATTGGAAAGGTTAACAATGAATCAATAAAGAAGGTTATGACATCATAGTATGTTACAAATGCTAGTAAATAGAGAATCCAGATGAGGTAAAGCAAGATGAAGAAAAAGAAAGTAAATATGACACTGATTGCAGCACAGAATGCCGTGGAATTTGATTTTGATAATAAATTTGGCGTGGCAAATGTTAAAGATGAGCAGTTCACAAAACAGTACATATGACATAAATAGAAGTTATAATAATCAAAAAAATTATTTAAGGCAAACTTCCCATGGTAAATTATCCCAGAAAGGAACCTCAAAAATAAACAAGAAACATTTTTCAATATCGTTACCAATGAAGCATATCAAACAGATTATGCTCCAGTACTTCAAGTACTAGATTTGATGATTGGCCGCAATTAAACATGAAAAATAATGGTGGCATGGTTGAAACATTCACAATACAACGACCACAATTAAGGGTCCAAACACAATTTTCAGAGGCCAGCAACAGCTTTCTTACCAATTAATCTATATTATGAATAAAATACAAAAATGAATATGATTCTGCTTCACTGCAGATTAAAGTATGTTGAATCACAGTTTTTCCAGCATTGAAATATGAAAGTGATCACCTGATCAAATATCAGATAAGTTCTTGTGCCAAGGTAACAAGAAGCCCCTTGCAATTATTCTATATATTTTCCGGGACAACTAGGCTACATGGTTTTTAAACTTTGCTGAAACTTTAGCTTAGTTCAGATTGGTTTGGCTGAAACCAGATATTTTGTAGGATTTTAGGTGGAAATCTGTAGTTTCGCTAAAGTCCAACCCACTTTAGGGGCAGAGCTAAAGCCAAGCCGCAATAAGGAGATTTCAAATATGAAATGATGCAGAGCTCCCGGTAAAATGATTGCTTCAATGAGAACTAAGATCGAACAAAACTCCCACGGATTTTAAGCTAGGCATGCTAACTGACACACCTAGGCTAATTTTTAGTCTAAGAGGATTAAAAAAGATATTTAAACACGCTTCAAGCCCCAGCTTCTAAGAACTTTCTAAATAATATATGTTAAAACCCCCAATATAGTTATAAAAAAAATGATAAACCATTTTAGATAATTCAGAACAAATAATAAAAGCATAAATCTACTTGGGACATTTAACAGTGTTATATATAATAACTAATTATCAAAAATTGCTTACAATTGCTCATAATCTAAATCATAAATTAATCTAACTACACCAAAAAATAAAAATTGCGTGAATGTAACATAACTTGTTATCAGAATTTTATAATTTGTCGTGATAGAAAATGTAAATAAATATTTCTTTAAAATATTTACAAGAAAAATACAACAACAACAACAACAAGCCTTTATCCCACTAAGTGGGGTCGGCGACATGAATCTTTTTTCTCCCTTGCATCCTATTGAGTGTCATATTTTAATTTAATTCTAATAAATTAAGATCATTTTTTTATACAATATGCCCAAGTCTTTTTAGAACTAACTCTACCTTTCCTAACATAAGTTGAATCTAAAATATCTACTCTCCTAACCAAATCAATGGTCGGTGTTTAATGTGACTCATTACAAGAATAATACCACTCAAAAAACTCATTCATGCATTGAAATTATTCTTTAATTTTATAATAATGAGAAACCCTTTTAAATAAATAAATAAATAAATAATAATAATAATAGGGTAATCATAACTAAATCATAAACTAAATATTGAAACTGCCAAAACAAACATAACCTCCTGATCTAAAATTTTAGCAGAGGGACAGAAACAGAAGGCAAACACAAACCTGGAAACTTGCCTATGATGTGTTGAGATCCTACATGTTTCAAACAAACACTAATTTCTAATTTGTAGTAAAAGTTTCCAACTCCATGAACAAGTACATACAGCATCAAGAAGTTCAAAAATCAGTGTATGGCTATTATAGCAAGAACATCATGAGAAAAGCATTTCTGAGAAATGAATAGATTAAAAGAACCATATAATACAGCAGATTTAAGATAACAGAAGCAAGTTAAGAATCTCATGGAAACAAGCAAACTTTCTCCAATGTGCATTACAACGAAGAACACAAAGAAACTAGCAAATAGGATTTTCATTGAAAAAACTGCTTATAAAGAGAAAAAACCCTGCTTTATCAAAAATATTACTATACCTGTACAGCCAACCGCCTTGGCTGTGTGCAAGCTACGAGTCTGCCACCCTCAGCCCAACCTGCCTCCTTTAAATACTGTAAGAATAAAAGGAGTTAACAAATAAAACAATGATTCAAATCCACTAAGGACCTATTTGTTCCTTGTAAAATCATAACTTTGAAGGGTTTTGAAAGCGTTTAAGGATTTTAAAATCCATACTGATTTCCACTTTGGTTGGATCGAATCCAATACATTCAACATTTTTCAAAACATGTTTTCTAACTTCGAACAACCAAATAAGCCCTAAACAAACCCCAAGATATATTGTTAATCCATATTTGTTTCACTACCACCAACAATTAAGAGCTCGTTAATAATCCATTAAGCCGACACCCAACAATAGATGCACAACAAGAGAAGAGAATAACAGTAAAGCAACCCTTAAGTTCGACTAACTCATCTTTGCAGCGTGTTTCAAGAATCCAGAGGCTGAAGGGTCATTAAAAAAAATAGTTTCCTTTTTTTTCACCTGAGGGATTTGGGTGGTCTTTCCGCTACCAGTCTCGCCGACGATTATGACAGTGGAGTGGTGCTCCACGAGGTAAAGGATGGCAGTCCGATACTTGAACACAGGGAGTCTCTGCCTCTGCCTCTCCAAGTTGGAGTAACCATAACTGCAAATTTGAGAATACAATCTTATTGTCGGATAAGTGTTGGATGAAATGCATGAAATAGAAAACAGGTGCAAGTAAAATGAACGAAGCAAGAACCTTGAAGAAGTAGGGGTCGAGTGGAAGAGGACGCCACCTTCCTCATCATCGATGATACGCGGGCGAGGACGCTCAGTTCCCGGCTTCCAGAACTGAGACATTGCTCGAGGAAGGGGAAGTTTCTGCGTAGAAGATTACGATAAATATATGTGTGTGTATATATATATATATATAAAGAAATTTTACTTTACATGCCCATGACATTAAGAACTTATGAAATATACTTTTTTATTTTTTTAATAAAGAAGCAAAAAAAATTATTTAGGCAAAACTACCTTGATGTGGAGTGCATTATTATATATTTACGTGTGGCACAAAAAATATTAATTTGAACTAGTTAGAATTTGAACCTTTTTTAAACTATCCCTAATGTGTTTGAACCAATTTTCAAACAATAGTATGAAGGCATTCAAGGACACAAATATGCATGAGGGAGAAGGGGGGTTCATGAGGAAAACTCATTGGGATAGACTTTGAGAGCACGGACAATATGTTAGAAGAAGAGGAGAAAGATGAAGCTTTTTGTGGAAGGTATCATGGGAGGGAGATATGTGAAGAACAAGTGCTTATGATGAGAGCTTGTTGAGAGCATTGATAGGTGGTGGCATTAATGGAAGCTCACTAAAAACATCGATGTGAGCGGCAATATGTGAAAGAAAAATGGATTTAACAAAGAAAACTTTTTGAAAGCATGATAAGTGTGGCAACCTATTAAAGAGAATAGGATTTTGCGATGAAAGCTTGTCAAGGTGTTCATTAAAAATATGACCATACAAATCTCGAGAAAATTCAACGGGTCTCGCTCAAGAACACCAAAGAATAGTATTTCGGGATAGCCAAAAGATGGAAACACCAAACGTCATTTCCTCCAGTCGGAACTAGGAGTCGACCGAATGGAAGCACGGTCGAACGAAGGAATAGAAGGCACCCAATCCTAGGAATAGTCATTCATGACTAGCTCCCTTAGCCGATTCCAAAATGCTTCACAAATTTGGCTAAAGGGCATCATATGGAACACCTTCCTAATCCTCTGAGAAAGCCCCTTGCTCAAGAAAAGATGTTCTTCAGATTATGATGATACACCTTATGCCTAACTATCTAAGTTCACCCTATGAACAAGAGGATCACTACTCAGGATTCTCTTGAGAGTGCCGACTGAAGATCTTTCAGCGTACCGAATGACAAACTAGTCATTACATACCCCTCTTCAATCAGTTAAGAATATTAAACGATGCAAATGTAAGTTATGAATATTAAAGGGTCTCTAAGTTAGTTACATATGTGAAAATGTGTAATAAACCTACAAATAGGAGATCATTTCTCCAATAAAAAACTACTAAATTTATTCTATGAAAACTTTGTTAGTGTGCCCTTTACTTTCTCTTTTTCTCTCTCTATGCTTCTCTCATATGTCTTACACTCTGTACATTGGGTTAGCTATACAGAACATATTTAGATTCAACATCCTAAAAAAGTCTGATGAATGTGAAATCTTGTCATTAGCAAGAAAAGGAGCAAGTTAAGGAGAAGAAACTCATCAGGGAGAAACCTCAAACATGGAGTATGTGAAAGAATTTATGCAATAGCGAATTTAAGAATTATGGGTTCAAATGTTGGGTTAAATGACAGAATTGACTTGTGCGCTATTTGAGGGAAGAGCGCAAACTCTTCAAGAACCGAACCCTCAAGAAGAACCTAATCCCTAGGATCTCCAAATTGAGGGGGCGGAAAGAATTGAAGAATCCCAATACTATGAAAGTGATGGGTTTACACCGTTAGTCAAACCACAAGATCGAGATGACTGAAGGACTATCGTCAGTCAGAGAATGCTTTCATCCAACAGATCTCTAATGTTGAACCACTAGATAAGTTTAAAATTTCATTTTTTTGAATTTTATAAGGGTTGAAGTGATCATGCCCACCATATCACTTCCTTGAGTCATTTGTCTGCCTTCTCAAAATCTCTGACACTCTTAAGTGTCAATTATTTTATGCCACACTAAGGGACTCAGCCCTCTGGTGATTTAATGGTCTCTCGATATGAGTGATAACCTCTTCAAGGAATTCAAGAAGATGTTAAGGGCATGGCTCACTAATGCTTTGAAGCTCGGTAAGAATTCACAAGCATTATGACACATCAAGCAAGGGTAGAATGAGAACTTTTGTTTGTTATTCTCTCGGTTCTAGAAAAGAAATGTTGGAAGTGTGAGATTTGGATCCCACAGTGGGATAGGTTGCCTTGTTTTAATGTTTGAGGAGCAAACAATTCAAGTATTTTCTAAGTTTATGACAACCCAACTGCATGACTTAACTCTTGGAGTTAGCCAACCAACGCATCACGGCGAAGGAGTAGGTTTGATGCCCTACCAAAAAGACAAGCAATGCAACTAGTGCTCGCATAAGAGGGCATCGCGAGATGATGGGTGGAGGCCAAAGAATGGCTTACACCCCAAATGCAAAGATAATCAGTTGCCTGACGATGATAAAAAGGACGACAAAAAATAACAAAGAGGATGGAGTAGATTGAATGACCAATAATCGAGCGACCGAGAGACACTAAAACCCACTTAATTAAGGATTTTAATGGCGGAGTTGGTGGAAGACATACAAGATACGGGGTACTTCAAAAAAGCTCCATCGATGAGAATAAGAGATTTTCTCTGGAACCCAAAGAAGTTCTATAAATACCACTAAGATCATGTCCATGATATAAAGGAATGCATATACCTTTTAAGCCTTGTCAAAGTGTTGATTTGAGCTTAGAAAATCAAAGAGTTTGTTGCCCTAGAGGGGCTAACCCAAAGGTAAGAGAAACCCCCAGCAGAAGAGAAATCTATTGAGCTCATCCAAGCCAATTTTATCCACATTGCAGGGATAGTACCAGCCATCTTAGTACAAGATTTGGTCTGGCGAACCGATCACAAAAGGCTTCAAAAGCCACATCCCCTTATTATTTTTACTGACACAAATTTTTCCCCGAAGGGGAATCCCTGCAACGACGCTTTGGTGGTCAAAATGATGATTAATAACTACTACATTGGTAGTATTTTGATTGACACCAAAAGTTCAGAGAATATCCAATTCAAGTCAATGTTTAATAAAATGCATTTATCAATGGATCGATAGGTGGCACTGACCGAACCTCCTATATTTTTTTTGGCAAACTAAAATAATCCATAAGAACAATTAGGCTATCAGTCACCTAGAGGAAGGTAACAATCAATTCACAAACATGGAAGACTTCTTTTGTGGTTGACTTGTATTGACCTCATTTTTTTATGAGGTCTAATTTCATCTCTTTAGGAGCTTAGGATCTAGTCATAAAATTTTTTTGTTGACTATCTTAGAGGACTTCGTAAATGGAGCCCTCCCACATAAAAATTCTAAACACTTCTTTATTCCTCTTGTGAAGTCCCACTTGGGTGGTCACAAGCTCTTAAATGTCATTTGGGATGGTCTAGACCAACATGTGGAGACTCAAGAGTGAGTTTCTATAGGTTTATTCAGGTTTTATTATAACCCTGGGTGACTTGCTCTTGGTCACAACCTCACACACATACAAGCTCATCACAAACTCACACACACCCAAAACCCTAAAATGACATTGCACTTGACCTATCCGCCCACTCTTTTGGAAACTCATGTGGGTGGTCCCAAGCCCTTAGCTCTTGGCTAAGGTGGCTAGAACCAACATATGGAGGATCCAAAATGGGATCTTCCTTTGCCCTCATGGCACAAGGAGGGTGATTTCATGATCAACTTACCCAATGAGTCTTAATTCCACCAAAACTCCCAACTTTCGTCTTTTTCCCTCAAACTTCCCCAAATTACCAAAATGCACCTAGAATCTTGAAAATTCCAAAATTGTCCAGATTCCCAAATTCTAACCAGAAAATCATATTGAACCACTCAAAACCATCCAAATTGCCCAAAGTACCCCAATTTTTCCAAAATTCTTAAAATACCCTTACACTACCCCAAATGACCAAAATTCAACGCATGTTCAAAAAATTCCCAAAACCTTCAAATTCATTCCAAACATCCCAAAAATCAATCACAACCATTCAATAACCCCAATTGCACCAAAATTAACCAAAATCCCAAAATTGCCCCAAAATGCCCGAAGTCCCTAAATCACTCCCAATTCCCATCAAATTCATTTCAAACTCCCCTAATTTCAAATCCACACCAAAATTCATCATGTCCAAGCCCAATTAGAACCAAATCCCAACTCAATTAGACCCAATTTCAAGCCCAAATTCCAAACCCAAATCAAATGCCCCAAATTAACCCCACTTCCAAATTCCACAAAATTGAGCAATGAAATCCTTCCAATTTCACAAAATTTGATTCCCAAATCCTTCATAACATTCCCCCAGGCCAAAGTGAACCACAAATTACTCTAGATCCAAGCCCAAGCCAAGCCCAAAGTCCATACTCAAGCCCAAACCCCATTTTAAAAACAAAACTAAGCTTTTTTCTAACCTTTTGATTTAATTATACCCTAATTACCCCAGCCCATCCTAATATTGTGATCTGACCACCTCAATATTAGCCTAAACCCACTTTTGGGCAATGAACTAAGGGTCCCTTGAATCATTGAAACCCCTAAGCCTAAAAATGGTTAACTCACTTAACCATGCCATCAACCATCAAAATCCAAGCCTAATCACAATTAAACCTTCCCCTGACCTCCTTGAGCCAGCTAGCAACCACCCTTGGCCTGGTCGGCCTCCCTAGTGGTCGGAAAACACAAAACCAAGAAGGACACCCATGGCTTAAACCCAAAATTTTACCTATATAATGTGGCAAACTCCAATTGGTCAATTGCGTCACTCAGCCCTCCAACTCAGCTTACTTGCACCAGCCAATGAGAGTCTGAGGCCTCCCCCTTGGCTAGAATTATACATAGCCCCCTCCACGGGGAAATTTGAAGATCATCCAAAACCTAGAGGAAACTCTGCCCAATTGCTTCCAGAGCTTCTCACAGACCTCTTAAAGGGCAATTCAACCAACCTTAGCCAACCATTACCACTGTCCAAGCTCAATTTCACTGCCCATATTCAGGACCTTTTCAACAATTTTACCAAACCTCTCAAAGCTTCAAATTAGCAATTCCATAAGCTTCCCCACATTTCAAAACCATCTCCTCTATCAAAAGTCCCCTCTCCGGAGCACCTTAACATAGTCCTAGACCAAGCCCGAGTCACCATTCAATTGAAATCATACTTAGACCACTTCTCAGCTCAATGAAACAATTTGAGGAGCTTCATGGACCCGAGGCGATCGTCTCCAACCAACCCAATCGAGGCCTCACCTCTTAGGCAAAGGTATAACTTGAAATCCCTAAATCTTGCCTCAGTTTCATTGATTATGAAGTAAACATGTATTTCATACGTATTTGACCATATAGATAGGTTCATCTCACTTAGATGAAGATGTAGGAACAAACCCTGAGTGATTTGGTTGAGAATTGAGTGATATATTAAGTCTAAAACACAGACGATTCTCGAGTTAGAACGATTGAGGACGATGGATGGATGTCGTCCAATTCCGCGTGTATCAAACGGACGGACCAGAATGAGTTGGATGAGGACTTGGAGCGGAAATCAAGGAACGTGTAGCCAAATGATGTGTAAAGCATCACCAATGAAATGTCGCAGTTGGAGGTTCAATGAATTCTAATACACATTTTATTGAACACTTAAATAGAAATGTATGAAATGAAGACTTGAAGGACTTATCAAAGAAAAAATATTATGATATTTACTTTTAGTTAGTATTATCAAATCCATCTATTTTATTAAGCTTTAAAGGAGATATTTCACACTCTTAATCCTATAAAGGTTGCTTTGATAAAGCTTGTAAAGCTTTCTTACCTCTTATTTTATTCTTATCCAACTTTTCAACATCATGACATGAGATCTTTCTTGATAAAGAGAAAGACTATCTTTAAATAAAAATTTTTCATCACATAATCGTTGATATGATTTATCTCATATTGAATATCTTTAATAATTTGAATATTAAGACTTATCAATATATCTTATGCTATGATATAAAGAGGAATAAGTAGCTTATTTAGTTTTTTCAAATTTACATGAAGAAAAAATCAACAAGTATAATTCTAAAGAGGGTTTCTCTTTGAAAAACCAAAAAATTTACTTCTAAAAGTTATATGGCCTTAGATAAACATATAGATATATCTATCGTTGCTAAAATCCTTGCACCATGTTTTCTAAAACAGACAATCAATCTAACAAAAATTGTCATAACTCACATGAGAATTGAGAAAGATAGGATTCATACTTAGATAAAATAGTCTCTAGTTCATGAGTAAGCAGAAATCAATGAACAACAAAGATGCTCATCTCATAAATTATGAGATATCTAGGCACTTGATAACAAGCTCGAGCGGATGAATTTAGCAGCATAACCATTGTATCATTTGAATAATTATTTTTTACAAAAAAAGATCAAAATATTACTACTAATTGCGAACATATTATCAAAATATGAGATTTTCTATCATATATATATTATATAAGTGGTTAGGATATTTTTGACATTAAGACCCAAAAAATAAAATATGAGTTCTTTAATATAAGATAGTTTAGTGCTCTTATTAGAAAAACATAATAACAACCCGAGGCTGAATATATAACAAAAACCTGAAGATGAACATACAATAATAGCATGAAGATGAACATGCAATTATAATCCATGGAAGAACATACAATTATAATCCATGGAAGAACATACAATAACATCTTGAAGATGAACATGTAGCAATATTTTGGAGACAAACATGCAACAATAACTCGAATATTATCATAAAACAACAGAAAATGGATGAATAAGAAACAACAACCTGAAGAAGAATAGCTAAAAATATGATGATGAAGAACAAACAATAATACTTAAGGATGAATTGGCAATAACAAACTGAAGATGAACATGCAACACAAACTGGAGATGAAAAAACCACAACAACTTGGGTATGAATATATGACAATAGCTTGGGGGATGAATAAACAATAATAGCCAAAAGATAAATACACAACAATAACACAGGGATGAATATGTAATAACATCTTTAAAATAATAAGGCAAAACTAGCCTATATATTAAGATAAACTTTGAAGCTTAAAAAAAGTAGTAAAATCTCCCACATATTAAAAGGTATTTCTAATGGATGGGCTTTTAATATTGTAGTAACTGCCAAAGAAGTCATCATGAGCATGCAAACAACCACTTTTGCATGTTGTTGCGTGCATGAAATAACCCATACACATATTCATACATGAACAAACAAATGCATCAATGTGTCAACATCTACTAGTGAGTGCCTCATGCACACCTTTTTGCACCCATACACCTAACTATATCCAAATATGTGCCTTTGCACCTACACATAAATGCATATGTGGGTGCCCTTTTAGACACTCTAAGCCCATGTTTGTGTATGATAGACCCATTGCTCCCAAATGCATGCCTTCATGTCTCTTTTCTCACAGACCCACACAAGTATGTTCACGATATGCTCACACATATGCTCGTTCTCACCCATGCACCTTGCTACTTCCACAGACACACCCAAATGTGCTAGTGTGCTTATCTACTTGTGTGCATGTACATGTGCATGGGAAAAATATTCCTATGTGGTAGTGCATGCATGAATGCTATCAGCAATGACAGAGATATAATGATAAAAAATTCGTTGATAATAAATTATTCCATCATTTTTGTCATTTCACACTAAGTTTTAGGATTTTAAAAACTCAAATGAAGTATCTATGAGTATATTTTGATGGTTTGAAAATTCAAATATTATTGTTTTAATTGACGTGTGAATTTCAAGAACATCAAAAATATTATTGAGTCTTTTTAATGATTTGCTACATATTTTTAAATTACATGAGCATCAAAATCCAAAAAAGGGAGAAATTGATATATCACTAAGAAATTTATATGACCATGCACAAGTCTTGATGCATTTTGAGTAAGTGATAATCTAAATCCAAATTCAAGATCATATATGCTCTAGTTTACAAATTTTTAATTAAATTGGGCATCTTGAAAAAAAAAAAGCCTAATGACATTGAAAGTGATCCAATAAGAGTCTAAATAAGCCTAGTTCAAATACTTGAAATATAATCAAAGGCTTTGATGCATATTGGAAGGCCAAACAATCCCTAATTTTTTCACGCTTATAATTAGATCGAGTGGCTTGATAAGTGGAATCTAACAAGCTTAAGATCATTTGATTTTGAGGTTGCTAAGACACTTGAATAATAGAAAAATGACCTATAATTGAAAGAATCAACAAGGTTCATTTGATGGAGTTTTTTGATATTTTGGTAAAATCTACCAAAACACTTAACACAAAAGCCACTGCAAACCTTAATTTGTAGATATCTATTTTTTCTAAGAGTTAGATTCTTACAATTACTATGATGATTGAAAACATTATTAAAGTTAGGTGTAGTTTTTTCATTCTTTTTCAGTTGTGTTGCCGAAGTTTTGAACTTCTCTTAGCGAGTATATTTCAATCATGTCATAATAAAGTGGTTATTCATATATTATTAAAGACACTCAGAGCTCCACTTATGTTCCTACTCAAAGCATATAGCTTTATAAACTTCATCATTAAGAACGGCATGGTGCAAACATAATTAGACAAATAAATTTATCTATATGGTGCTACTATCTTATATCTATGTTGAATGGTGATATACTCATGCTTAATAGTCACCACACTCGAGATAAGAAAAAAAATCTCTAAAGAAATAACAAGTAAAATATTTTGAAGTTACATTTATCTCTATTATGAAAGCTTTAAGCTTATAGTTCTACTATACATTACCATTATCTTAAGTTTTAAAATAAAAAAATACAACTTTTTATCGCTTAAGAACTACTAAAGAATAGAAGTCTTACAAATTCATCAAATTTAATTCTAGCCTCTAGAAGATTATGCTTGTTGTAGATACTAATAACATCATATTCTTTAATTACTTTAAATGAGAATAACCTTTAACTATAGAGAAACACCGACCATTGGGCTACATCTATTGTGCTAGTAGATGCTATTGTTGATATCTAAATAGTTATATTAAAAATGATCATATTTTATATCTATTAAAAGATTTATATCAATACTTATCCTTTTGGTGCTGCCATCAAAACCATGTTGTTCATTAGAAGCCATATATGTTTTTTTTACCAACAAATCTCATTTGACTTATAAAGCATGCTTTCAGCACCCACTCAGTTACAAAGTTCTTTATCCTTAACTAGCCATTATAAATTTAAATAAGAAAAATTATTTATGATAAAGACTCCATTAATAATACTCTTACAACTTAACTTACATAAACTATATAGTCTCTAACATTTTTATAATAACATAATGACTTTGCTTCATGTTAAACAACAAACAATTTAACTTAAAGAATTAACTTACTAAAAAGATTCATTTTTGTTCTATATTGTGTAATTATTGTAATATTATACAAAAAAAATCCTCATATGGAAAACAAATGAATCACCAACAATTACAACTCCTCATATCTTTCTTTATCGAGGACCATTTTACATTTTTGTTTGAACAAGCTTCTTAACATGTCTTTCTTGTTTAGGATTTTAACCAGTGTTAATTAACCTTCGTAAGTGATTATTTTCCTCTTCATTTATCTTGATCATACATGTTATATTTGAATGATATGTCACTTATAGAGCTTGATGATATCTTTTGAGTTTAATATTAATGATGATGTTGATATACTATATTGAGTTCTACAAAATAAAATCATTCTTTTTCTCATAGAAAGGAAAGAGTTGTTATATGAATGTGGTGTTCATGATGACGAAGTTGGATAGAATTTATTCACGAGAGTCACATGATTCCAAATAAACATAATCCATACAAAAAAAAATTATCCTATAAATATTACGTATTGTTAGATATGAATAATTGAAGACTAATCACTCCAACTATAGAATAGCCTTTCAGTTGTGTTGGAGGATAAAAAGAACAAAAATAGGATAAATATTCTCCAATTAAATTATGGATTGAATCTCAAATATATGAGTAACGTTTTATCTGCTAAGATTATGCTGACAATATTCCTTATGAAGATTTGTTGAAAAGAATAGATTCACAAGTTCACAAGTGGACTTGGATGTGTTGCATTCAAATAATGGTAAGTGATAACAAGCATAAGAACTAAGTAAAATTTTAGTGACTAAATCATGAATTTATAAAAAAATTAATATAATAATAGTATCATAGCCTCAAAAAATTCAAATATATTTGCTAACTTGTCAGAATATTGTAACTTGTATTCTCAAACCATTCATTATTATTAGTTAAATGCAATAAACTATTTATTTTATCAACAAATATTAAACTATATTTTACAAAAAAAAAAAAATTATAGAAACAAATTTTTTTGGTTCCCCATTCACACCTCAATTTTAAATAGTGTCATTAAGTCATTTACAGACGTACCAGACATCTAACATCTTACATTTATTCCACTCAATTCTTTCATATCACATAAAAAATATCACTATTTATATTGTTCCTTGCAAAGATAAGCTAACATATACATGTAAAAATTTAATTGTAGGTGTTAGATAAGTAAATACATAAGAGTTGAGTGTTATGCATGTGAATCTTCCTTTTAAATATTATAGGTGTTTGCATGCAAAAATTGTCTTTAAGCAAGCAAACATGTATGTTGATTATCAACATTATGTAATTATTTTGGCAATATATATACACACATATACATTTCAATGGAATTTAAATGTGAAGACTCAAGAAAGAAAGGATGCTCTCCTTCTAGCAAAATGAAATAAAAATAGAATTATGGATCATCAACAAAGCTTCCACAAATTATCAAACTTCCTTTTATATTGTCATTATTCATTGAACTCTAATGAACAAAAAAACCAACAATAAAACAAAAAAATGCCTATGTTTTAACTATACCATCCCACCACAACAATAATCTCGAATCCGAAGTTTCATTTGAAACTTTGGGAATGTCCGTCGAATTTCTTTAAACAACTGCGTTCGTTCGTTGAATTGGAGGAGACGAGCAGTGATCCCATCTTCCCAAAAAAAAGTTTTTAGATTCACCCCAACCAAACAAAACCTCAAAAGCTCCTCATTGGAAGCTTGATTCCTCTATTAATCTAAACCTAAGCAAAGAATTCTATAATCAATCTCAAGATTAACCTCCACCGTTATCATCAATGGCTTCTCCCCACATCTTGAGAAGGTAATTCTCGCATTTGCTCCCTTTGATATCCACCGGCACCGCCCTCCTTATAGGCCTCGCAGCAGCCATGGCCGACACTCCACCCTGCAGCTTCAAATTATGCCGGTACTCCACCACTACCTGCTCAAAAACCTCAGCCTCGAACATGTTTATCTTGATCGGAGGGCTCATCATATCCCTCACATAAGCAAACGCCAATTGATCCCTCGGATTAAATGCTTCAAGCTCGTTGAACAGCAGACAAGAAAATAGATTGGCTGCCATTCCATGCCTCCTTGCTATCATCGCCGTGTCCGGCACATCTTCAAAAGTAAAAGAACGGATCAAAATACTTCAACTTGGATTAAAAAGATACAATTTTGATCATTTTTTTTGATACAAAGGAGGCAATTTTGCTTTCATGGATACCACTTGTATACGGTAGCTTGCTCGGCGACCAGGGCTGCAGCCCGTTCTCACAGTAAGTCTCCATTTGAATCCTCAAAGACTCGATATCGCCCCACTTCCTCCACCTCGCCGTCGCCATGGCCTCCTCCATGGTGTGAACGTTGAAAGGATGCTTCGAAACGGCCATATCGGCGTCCTTGGAGATCAGAAGGGCGTGAAGAAGTAGCAGGGGATCGACGGTGAGCTGCAGCTTGGCGTCGAGCCAGATGCTGAATTTTGTATTGGGAAAGAGACGGTGAACGAGGTACTTCGGAATGACTCCATTCATCGCCGGATTGTCATAAGGGAGATCACCGGCAGAGAGGCGGATGATTCTCCAAACGCCAATCATGACGCTATCAGCTCCGGCGAGGATGTTGTGGGAGTTGAGGGTTTTCAGAGTGGAATCATCGATGAACATGAAGAAGCAAACGGCTTCAAGCGTCTTGAATCCCAAACCTTTCGGCTGCCGGATCTTGTCGTGATCGCCGAAGATCGCTGAAACAACCACCACGCCTCCGCACTGCTCCATGGCTACTCTGTCTAAAAGGGAGATCTTTACCAATAATCCTACCATGAAATGAATTCTGATTCAGAATTGGCACAAACCTGATTTTCTTACAGAAAATTCGCGAAGGAAGCCGCAGGGGACGGGAATCCGATCATCTCCGTGAACGAAAAACGATCTTCTCCTTTGCGTGGAAAAATTTCCGGCAAAAGTCTCACCTTTCCCGTGCATGTAACTCAAAACAGAGTCGGAAGAATTCATCGACGACCGGTTTCTGCGAACATTGTGGATCTCCTCAAAGGCGACGCGGTAATCTGGCCACAAAACAGAAATTGAAATGGTAGATGAGGGATATTTGAATTGAGAACAGAGGAAAGATAGATGGAGGGATCAATAGGATTACCGGAGAAGAAAACAGGGGAAGAACAGGAGGAGTGAGAAGCGGGAAGAGCGTGCTTGTGCTCGCCATAGGAAGAGGGGTAGGAGAAGAGGAGGTGAGGGAGGAGGGTCGGAGATAGAAAGAGGCATCCGCGCTGAGAGAAGGAGACGTATAGAGAGAGAGGAACGGTGGTGAGGAGGTAGAAGAGAGAGATGCAGAGCAGCTTGGATTGAAAGAGGAGAGGAGTCGTTAATCTCAACCAACCCATGTGCGCGAGGGCAGAAGAGAATGGCAATTGGGAACAAGAAACGATTTTATTCGTTTTGATCGTTCGTTACTGCGGTAGGAACCAGGGATGGACCCACATACGTCCACATTTCCCGGTCCTTGATGGTTCGGGTGGCAGTTCAGTTTGGCCGGGCTGAACCGGAGCGATATATAGTATGCGTGTAAATGAGAAAATATTTGTGTACATATGACGTACGCAGTGCTGCGTACGTTCATGAGTTATTCAAGGGGTACATAGGGGTTATATCGGGGTTATACCCCTATGTAACCTCTATGTAACATCCATGTAACCTACAAATGAGTTCCGCGCTTCTGTAGTTTCATGGGTACAGATAAATTACATGGATGTTATAAGAGCATTACAAAGAGGTTAAATGGGGGTATAACCCGGATATAACTCCCTTGAATAACTCCTGATGTACGCAACGCTGCGTATGTACGCAGCACTGCGTACATCTTATGTATGCAAATATTTTCCCTGTAAATGAGTTTGAGCAAGTTCAAATTTAGTTCGTTTTCAGTTTGTTAAAAAATCTTATTTTTTATTTTCGATTCGTTTCGTTAAAAAATATCATTGTTTATGTTCGGCTCGACTTAGCGAATAGAACTAGAGTTGTTCGTAAACAACAAGTTGTTCGCGAACAATGAACTGTTTTGATAGTCCTAGTAATGTGGCCGTAAAATATTAAGAGTATGACCGATATTTAAATCTTATTATTTTATTATTTACATCAAAATATTCATTTAAATAGAATTTAATATATATTTATTCTATTTTTTAAATTGATAGTTCTAATTTATTATAAACCTTTGTAACCTTTTAGCAAAGTAAAATATTTTAATAATAATAATAATAATTATATATATATATATATATATATATATATATATATATATATATATATATATATATATATATATATATATATATATATATATATAT
>NEWO01000223.1:286105-306703 GCA_003013225.1 Phalaenopsis aphrodite
ATTTTCTTCTCACCCATGCACAAAACAAAATAAAAGGAGAAGTGGTCCCATGCAGAGAAGTGGTCCCAAGCAGTAAAAAGAAGGATAATAAATACATATAAACAAATTTATAATAAAGGTTATACTTATCCTTTCTTTTTATAGAAGAGACGCATCTCTCCCTCTTCACATCAAAAATTTGTTATTTTTGGCAACAAAAGGAACCGCTCGGCTGGGCAGTCCGACCCTTCTCCTCATTCGCGACGAATCGCAGCCTCCGAACGTTTTGCCCCTCCTCATTCGCAATACTCCTCCCGCTCCTCTCCTCCGTCGCCAGTGCCGGTCACCGATCCATCTTCATCTCCGGCGTCTCCATCTCCAGCTGCTTCTTCTTCTTCTTCTTCTTCTTCATCTTCTCCTATTTCCTCTCATATTTCTTCTTCCTCTTCTTCTTCTCCTATTTCTTCTTCTTCTCCTCCTTCTATTTCTTCTTATCTTATTTCTCTTCTTCTTCTTCTTCTTCTTCTTCTTCTTCTTCTTTTTTCTCGGCCAACCCCGCCAACCTCGACGGTCTTCCTTCATCTCGTCGGCTTCTGTCTTGCCGGTGTCGTATTTTTCGCCGGACCAAAACACACTCACCGTCGAAAAATTAACATCCGTCACCTCGCCGGACAACAAACCTCAACATCTTTCGAGAAGGTACGAAGGACTCCCATTTTACCTGTAAGTTCCCGCCGGACTTATTTAGGCTTCGTGCAAACTACACGAAGGTATAACATTCTTACCCTTCACATTTTATTTCCTAGCCGGCCTTAGGTTGTAGGTGTGATAGGGGTGTGGGTTCGATAGCCCACACGGGGTGTGTGCGTCGGCATAAGCCGACGCGGCGACACGCTTATGTGATGGATCGATTGTGTTCCTAGAGGTGACTTATAGGATAGGATCCCCTCGCGCAACTAATTTTCCTACGATAGCCGAGTGAATCATATTTGACTGTTAGCCTTAGCACAAAAATCCTAGAAGTTGGAGCTCCCTTCGCTCCTCTTTGCTTTGGTAGTCCCGATATTTTAGAAAGATCGAAAAGTAGATCTTTGCAAAATGAGAAAATGTGAGTCATTAGCTCATTTTGCAAAGCTCGGAGGCATCGTGAAATCGGGAAGAGTGTTGTCACTAGCCCGTTTCATGATGATATGGAGAAATTTCCCCTTTGGAGATCTAAGGAAAAGTTCCCCTTCTTGCCTCACCAAAGCAAAGACAGCAATTACCATCTTTTTATATATTGACCCTAGGTTCCCCGGTAAGGTCGTTAGCACAAGAATGACTCCCTATCATATGTTTATGTTTGCATGTTGCATTTTGCATGTCACCTCACCTCACTTCGCTCCGTTCGGTCTCCCCGGCCCGACGAGCACCACACTTCGCTTCGTTCGGTCTCCCCGGCCCGACGACCACCTCACTTCGCTTTGTTTGGTCGTCCCGATCCGACGAGCATTTTACTTTGCTCCGATCGACCGCCCTGGCCCGACGAGCACCTCACTTCGCTTCGTTCGGTCGTTCCAGCCCGACGAGCACCTCACTTCGCTTAGTTCGGTCGCCCCGGCCCGAAGAGCATTTCACTTCGCTCCGTCTAGCCGCCACAGCCCGACGAGCATTACACTTCACCTCGTCTTGCTGCCACAGCTCGACGAGCATTGCGCTTCACCTCGTCTTGCCACCCTGGCCCGACGTGCATTTTACTTCACTTCGTCCGCCCGCCCTGGTCCGATGAGCACTTCATTTCATTTCAATCGGCTCCCTTGATTCGGTGGATACACCACTTTAGTTTGGTTGGATTACTCAACCCAGTCGACCAATTTCTTGCACTACCATATTGTCTTGCATATGTGTTTGCATTTTTGTATGTTGTAGCGCATATGCATGAATATATTATTGCATCTTGCCTTGCATCTGTATGTTTGCATGATCATGATAGATATTGTCTACTTGAGTTGCATTCTTCCGGGTCACTGCCTTACCGGCATACCCTCTTTTCGGGCCGCTGCCGCTACGGCATGCCTACCTCCGGGTCACTGCCTCGCCGGTATACCCTCTTTTCGGGCCCCTGCCGCTACGGTATGCCTACCTTCGGGTCATTGCCTTACAGGCATACCCTCTTTTCGGGCCCTTGCTGCTACGGCATGCCCATCTTCTTAGGGCCACTACCACCATGGTATGTCCACCTTTGTTGGACTGCCTTATCGGCATACCTCCTAAGGCCGCTGCCACCATGGCATGCCCATCTTTTTGGGGCTATTACCGCTACGGTATGCCCATTTCTACGAGTCACTGCCTTCATGACATACTCTTTATCACTATTTATATGTTTTGATTCGCCTACATTAGTATTTGCATTTGCATGTTTGCATGGATAGCGAGCCAGACCCGTTAGGAGAGTGACTCTCGTGTTGGTCGCGATGCCTTAATGAGCATTTCTCGCTGGGTCAATCCCAATGAGCAATGCGAGTTAAGTCATCGGGATTGACACGAGTATGACTGTGCTAAAGATCAAATAGATCTAACTTGTGTCACCGCTCTTTGTGACACACTTTAGATCATTCAGATCTTTAGGATGGGGCCGATGTGAAGACCCCGTCAAAGTCATACTATGCTCAGATTTACCCCTCACTTATATACTAGGTCGATGCACTTTCTCGGTAGATGGTGTGCTAGGCTAGGATTTAGGGTGCTAGATAGTCTTTTGATGTCTGGCTTTTGTTCTCTGTTGGATTGGTTGCCCTAGATAGGTATATTTCTTTTGCATTATGCTTGTGATGTGTCTGAATGTTGCATATGTGTGGTAATATGTTAGGGCGTTCTTCTGCAGGGAGTCATGCCTATTTTTATACACACACACAGGTACTGCTATGGGGGGGAGCAAGTAATGATTTCTGACCCTTTTGCTTGCAACTGCTATTAGCTCCCCCCACTTTTGAGGCATGACTCACGATACGTTATGTGCATGTGAGTTTTTCCGCTGACATTTGTTTTCATGCAGGATTGAGTCTTTTTCTTTTCTCAATGTATTTTTTTTAGAGTATAGGAGAGTTTTGTAGCAGAAATAAGATACGTGCACGGGTTCCGAGACGTTAGCACGGGAACCACGTGGAGGGGACCAGGAGCAGATGCTCGTGTCCTGTATCTTAATTCTGCATTTTATATTGATGTATAGATTTAGGACCGGGCATGTGTATACGGAGTCCGACCGCCCTTTTTTTTCTGGGATATGTTGCCGACCCAGCAGCACCGACCTGCTTATTATTTTGGTTTGACTTGCTTTGATTTATTTTTGCATCATGTGGCATGTCTGCATTTGCATGTGTTTTCCTTATTTTCTTTCTGTATTTTATCTGGGATTTCACGATACAACATAGGCTCATTAAAGACCCTAAAATTGTAATTTTCTACAAAATCCTAAATAAAATATTCAAGATAGTTAAAATTTAGGATTAAAATATTCAGGATTTAAAAATTGCAACATTTACTTTCTTGCATATATTAATAGGGTCTCCACAATACTTAGGATCATTCTAGATAACTGCATTCATATTTGCATGTCCCGAGGAGGAGTCCCCGTACTTTTCCAACCTGACTGGCCCAACATACCTTCATATAGGTGGTTGTCTAGTGCGCCTAGGGTGTTAGAAGGCTCCTCGACCCAGACAGGGTGTAAGTCCTTTTGTTTGGAATGTTTCTAGCTTTGTAGCCGAACCTCCACTTTCTCTTTCTTTCTTGAGGCATCCTTGCTATTTCAGCAGGTATAAGTCCCATCTCTCAGAGCTCCAGTTTATAGTCATAGGATAGAGTTTCCTTCCTTTGACCTTAGGGCTACCGAGGTTCTCCTGAATGATGCAATTCACGGATTGCTGACTCGGGGATCTCAAGTTGTGTTGGGTCGACTACCTTCACGACCAGGTAGACTTAGGGTCCTAGTGGTATGGGATGACGGGTCCGTGGTACCCGACCTGACTATCTCTACCTCCTAGAATTACTTTTCCTTGCCTTTTCACTACCCCTGTTGAGCCATTTCTGCTCCTTTGACTTTGTTGGTGTCACTTTGACGGCCCGATGCCGATAAGCTGCCGCCTGTTCGGGATACGACAATTTTTCCTCTGCCCTTACGGTCCGAATGTGCTATGACGTATTGGGATACCCCTGTTGAAGTGATTTATGGTTATTTCGTAGGTTTCGTGAGTTGAGAAGCCGCTACCCATTTGGCATGGGAGATTCACTTTCCGTCCGATGGTGCAGCGTGAGCTTCAAAGCATCGAGACTGTTCCATACGTAATAATCACTTTTTGATAACCTATACCCCATGTTCATAATGATAAAGCGAAATTCCTTCCATCGAGAGACTTCTTGGGTATCCCCCGAGATGTAATTAACCAGTAAGAATACGTTCCTTTGGGAGACTTTTGACCCCAGAATAAAAAAAATGTTCTTTTTGGTTCTCTGGTTACGGGTAGTTCATATAGAGATTTTACTCGTGGATGTTGTTTTTTTTTCCGAGGTACTTCAATCCGATTTTGTTTGGATGTATACTCTCGACCCATCACACGAGGATTATCCCTATATAAGCCTTCCGTCTCTTTTCTTTTTTTGATTTGTTTGCCTATTTGTTGTAGTACGTTAGTTCACTATTCGATTCCTCTCCTCTTCGAATCATTCATTTGATTCAAGAGAGATATTTACTCGAATAGGAAAATTATACGGCGACATACAAAAAGGCAAGCTGGCGACTCCGAGATCTAAAAAGAACCAAAAGAGAAAAAACAGGTACGCCGACATTGTGAACTATATTGTTAGAGATCTTAAACCCTATGGAATGACATACCAACAAATGAGGAAATTTACTTATGAAGCTAAGACTTATTTTTGGGATGACCCATATTTATATAAACAAGGAAAGGATCTGATCATTCGAAGATGTGTACCATTAGAAGAAACTTATGAAATCATCCAAAAATGTCATAATTCTGATTTTGGAGGACATTTTGGTGTTGATAAAAAATCATATAATTTTATGTAGTGAATTTAATTCATGTAACTATATTTTTGTAACTATTTAAATGTTATGGTAGATTTAAAGAAATATTTTTGTAATGAAAATTAATTTTGTAACTTAAGATATTTTAGTAAAAAAGAATAAGATTATAGTTAACTATTTAAAGTAAAGGAAACTATATCTTGAAGTATTAAGATCTGGAAATTCATTTGAGAAGAAATGATTGGGGCTCAATGATGTAAAAACTATGAAATATTTATAAGGTAAAGGAATGCTTTGAGTTTCAAATTTAGAGAAAGAAAAGTAAAGTTCAAAATCATTAAAGGCTATCCAGATATAGTAATTCTCACTTGAAAAAGGAAAAATAAAGGATTGAAAACAATCCATGAAAGGAAAAGAAAAATATATAGGATTGAAAACAATCCAAATAAAAAAGAGAAAAAGAAAGAAAAAAATTATGGAAGTGAGGAGAAGCTTGAGGATATGCCTAATCAAAAATTGGCTTCACTGGACCTACCTAAAGGGAAAACCTAAATATATTCCTAACTTATATTTATGGAATATATCTTTTACTAGTAGAGTTCTCATGAAGTTCTTATCTTTTGAATATTTTAAGTGACTTAATATTGCAACATATAGTCATTTTTGAAATGAATAGAAGACTAGAACTCTTAAACTTGATGACTAGATAATCTTGTGGCTATAGAGTTAATTCAAGTACTTGAAATTTTTCTGAAAATCTCACTATGATATTTATTTGAATCAAACTTATAGTATTTCTGAATTAAAACCTTACTACTGTAGATCATAACTTTTATATAGTACTAAAATTACTTGAGGACAAGTAATAGTTAAGTTTGGGGAACTTTGATCAAAGGAAAATATATTGAGATTTTCATACCTATTTTATACTATTTTTGATGATATTGCACTTTAAAGAAAAATATTTTTGATGTATTATTGCAGGAATGATGAATTAAGCTCATTAGAGCAAAAAGATGCAAAAAGGAGCGAATTTGGAGCGAAAAGGACCAAAATGTGCAGAATTGAACTAGGACGTCGACGACGCCATCGACCCCGCCGACAAAGAGAATTACTTGAGACTCCAGAATTAATTCATTATGAAGGTCCGCTGACAGCGCCCTCGAGGCCGCCGACGGCGAGCTCGGCGGTTATGCCCAATCAAGCTTTGGATAAGGCCAAATTTTGAAGGGATGCTTAGGAAACTCTTGGGAAAGCTTATTCACAACTTTAAAAGACTATTTTGGCTGAAAATTGAAGGAGCCGAAGGATTTTGGAAGAGGGGGAAGTGCTAGAGAGAGTTCCTGGAGGTTAGAAAGGTTCCAATAGTGTGAGGAATTCTTCGAGAGATTGTAAGAGTGGAGGGAAAGTGAGAGATTTATTCCTCCTTGCTGCTTCGAAGAGGAATTCTATGTGCTCTAAAGAAAGGAAGAGATTCAGAGGAACTTCAAGGAGTGTTCTTAGGGAGAAATTAGAGATAAGTTATTTACTTGTTGTAGTTTGTATGACTTTGATTTTATATATGAATTCCGAGTTTTGTAGTGTTTTTCCCATGAGATCTGAGTAGTTTTCTGTCTTTCTTCTTATCTCGAGATTTGTAAAATGGTGATTTGAATTGATGAAGCCATGAAAATGTTTAAGAAATTGTAATGATCTTTTCACTTTGAGCTTAATTTACTTTCAATCTGACCAATTGATTTGTTAAAATATGTTGAGTTTTACAACTAAAGTGAAGATTACATCCAAGATTCAGGGAGGTCAAAGCCCTTGGAAGTTGGGTGCAAATAAATAGAGAAATAATATTATCGGGCGTAGAATTGGAGATTTTAGTGTGACAGACTAAAATCCCTGATTCGATCATGTCGTTTGGGTGCTGAAGTGTAGATGTTAGCCCTCAGGCGAGGTGAACGTGGGAGCTCTGAAATAAGAGCCGGTATCCTCCCAGCCTAGCTGCTGATTCAGTAAACAAGCGTAGGACTAGTCAATGTTCTTTATGCCTGGACCAAAGCGTAAAGAATAGGTATGCTCCTATTTGACACAATATAATTTGAACCAATTCACTTTATTCATTCACTATAATTTTTTGACAAGGAGAATGATGCTTTCTTATATATTGAATATCACATTTAAACCATCATTAGTATCATTTGTTATTTAATAGTTATTAAAATTACATATTTATTGCAATTACCTATTAGTGACAGATAAGCAAATTGAACTTCGTTGTTTTGATTAAAGTATTGCTTTTTTTTTTTTTCTAAAATCTTAGTTCGTAATTCTAAACCACTCCCTGTGGGATCAAAATCTAGGACTCCATTAAAGCCCTATATTACTTGAGCAATATGTATACTTGCATTGATAAGTGTGACTTTACAATTATTGAATATTTATTACGTCCATATTTATCTTATATTTTTAAGCATATATAAAGTCGCGGTCACATGACGACGTCATCAGGATCAAGTACTTGACATAGTTTTGCATCAATCGTCGAATGTATTACACCCTCCGTCATCTAAAGGGAATAGCATATGCTAAAAACAACTGATTATTTCTCGATGTGGGTGGAAGTTATTCCTTTGAGAGATCTAAAAGCTCACATTGAACTATATTTCTTAAAAAATCATACCATATAACAATTTGGTGTTCCCCACCATTCAAGAGTACCAAGCTAAAAAAATTATGAAGTGCCGCAATATTGATTGGAGATATTCCACTATATATTATCCCAGAGAGAAAATACTAGTTGAAGCATTCAATAAGACTTTAGTAAAAAATCCTATAGAAGACATTTGAAATCAAAAAATGCCAGAGGCATGAGCAATCGGTGGAAGCTTTATGGGTTAATCGAACAACATATCAAACCCAAACTCAATCTATTTTATTTACCTTAGTTGAAGGGTCTGAGGCTGTATTGTCAGAAAAGCTCTCAAAAATAGAAAATCAAACTGTGTTTAGAGTAGCTAGAAGGATTAGAAGAAGCATGTATATCAACTCAACAGAATCTTAAACTGTATCAGACATGGATGGTTCAAGCTTATGATATACTAGTTCAACCTTGAAATGTTTCAGGTAGGAGAATTGTTCTTAGTCCTTAAAAGACTGGTCCTTGCTCACTGAAAAGTTGGTAGTAAGTTTTAATTACTTTGGGAAGGTCCATTTTTCATTAAGAAATTATATCGAGGGGGCTCTTATCAATTAGTCTACTGTAAGAGTAAATATCTCATGCTCCGCATTAATGGGCGTTACTTGAAGAAGTATCATCCATAGTGCTATAAAAGGACTTTCTAATTAATGAAATTGTTTTTAGGATATTGATTGGAATTCATTTCAACTATTGAATCTATAAGTTTCTAAAATGAAAATTGAATTATCATTATCTTGCATTTAAGATCTAACTTGAATAGAAGAATCTTCTTAATTGAACTTATCAAAATCAAAACCTAATCAATTCGAGTCTTTTTAATCTGTTCAAACTCAAACAACACAACTCTTTCAATAATCCATGAAAATCAATTTGAGTATGATTTAACTTTAATTTGCAAAATTTTTAATTAAAGTTTTAATTTTATTCAGGATAAAATTTTTTAAAAATTTAAAAGTTTTGATTGAACTCTCTTAGTCCTTGCTGCAGGGAAATGTCCATAAAAAACTCATATTTTCTTCAAGGATAGCGTTAAGCTTGTAATCAATCATAATTACTTAATGAACAACCTAGTCTTTAAATTTGGCACGAGATTTGATGACTTGTACATGCTTTGTAATGATACAATTATCACAACACCAAATCTAGAAGAAGAACCTGACAAAGAACCATTGATAGAGTTATCTAGGAAAGAAGTAGCAATTCCTTTTGTATTGAATCTATTAGGACATCAATTAAGGATAGACTCAATCTGTCACTGTCAGGCCTTCCTTAACTAAGACTCGAAGAAGGAGTAGAGACATGAGAATTAAGAAAATGTATTCTAAGTTGGCTGAGAAAGCCAAGGCTAAAGAGGCAGAGTCAGCACAAATTATAAAAGAGTTATGCATACTGAGTTGTCTTATACGGTTAGAGAAAGTAAATTTAAGTACACACTTCCTACTCTTCCCGATGAACCACTACCAGAGAACTAAAGAAGCCTCCCATCAATCTCCTCAGATCGAGCCTCATGATCAACTGATGAGATGTAAGCAGATGAATAAATTTTTTTTTGAATATTTTGAATGGTTGAGAGGCAGGCTGGTCAACATTCTAGAAGGATAATAACTCTTCACTAGCGTATTTATTTACTTGAAATAGCAAAAGATTGCACAAACTGAATGTGGATTGTGGACGAATAGCCGTCAAAGCCTATTGAAAGAGTGGGCTTATTCAGAACCTCAAAAATGGATGAAAGGAAAAAGCGTGACCACTATACAGTTTGGATGCTGCTACAACTACGAGCGCGATCTTCTAGATTGTCCACCTGGTATTGTCCGTAACGAGGAAGTGGTTCTTCTACCAGTACTATTTAAATACATGATTAAGAGGCTTGTATTATGACACATTATACTACTTATGAGTGTACATGATAGCTGCATGGTGAATATCTATGAACTAGGAGACTGTATCCCCCCATACATTGATCACAATAACTTTGAGTGACCCTTCTGAACAGTCTCACTCATGAGCCAGTGTAACATTGTATTTGTTAAAGATATCAGTGTAGTTAGACCTAGAGAATTTGGCAAAGCTTATTCCATTCCCTTTCTCATAGGATTAGTATTAATTAGTGATGGAAATGGTGCCAATTTAGCTAAGCACTGTGTACCATCTATTTCTGAGAGGAGGATATATATTACCTTTCAGCGAATGTGAAAGTCCAAACATCATTATAATTATAGTTTAGACATCGAGTTCTAGAATATTATTCCTCTTGCACTCTGAAGACAAGAATTCTAGAATTATGATGATTGTCTGGACTTTATATCCATGTATTTATATATTTGTGGTTGTTTTATGAATATTTATTAGATATTGTTATTATATTTAGGTAATATAAAATATTTCATTATGTGTTGTTAAAACATTTGTATTAACTTTACTTTTTAAAATCTGAACTTCTAACTTTTAATGAATTTTATATATCTTAACTTATGAGCATCATCTAAACATAACCTAAGACATCACTTGCCGATGCATTCCCCATTAACACATCATTGAATCAATATATGTCTACTAGTATGAGAGGTGAAAAGGCACACACTTACCTCCGTCTAATATATCTCTCTTTGACACAACAGGGCGAGCGTCATATTTCCACTGTTGTTTAAGATGGTTGAAAAATCATGAATGTGTGCAGCTACATCAGCATCCCCAATTAGAACTATAAAATGATGAGTTTCTTCTATTAACATGCAAATTCCAGAATTTTTTGCGAATAATATTTTCATCAAATTATTTATAATATACATCATTTCCATAAGACTTAATATTTGTCTGCTAATAATCTAAAAAAAATCTAAATATCATAATCTAATGTCTTTATAGAGGAAAATACTGTCTAAACATGCATGAAGCAATATTGATATGTATGTTTTATTATTAATAACATGAGAGATTATTTGTAACATAAAATGAATCAACATAGAACATAAGTATTAGGAGTTTGAATGAAAGCCTTCAAGTTATAAGAATTAGATACAAAAGCATGAATTTAAATGAAATTCACAAATGTATTTACCCAGTAAAAAATTATTGTGATGTGGTGATCTTAAATCATGCTAATTTGTTCAAAAATCAACTCTTATTCAACAAAAAATCAATGCATAGGATTTAGATATATGACTTATTAATACTTTGGTAAAGTCAATCAAGCCTATTACTTCTTTTTAAATCACTTAGACTCCCAACAATAAATAATGATATGACTATTAAATATTATTTCTTTCATTTAAGCATTATTATGAATTAATAAAACTACTAATTATATGCTTTATTACATAATAATTATTTCTAGTTATGAACTATTAATATTTAATAAATGCAATTACACTTATAATTAAAGTTTTTTTTTTTTTTATAATATTTTACATATTCCTTTAGGTATATAAGTCTAACAACAACCAAATTTCACATAAAACCTTCAAGAGTACACTTACTATAACTTAAAATAATGTTATATGATTCTAATACATGTAGTTTTCATTTCACTCAAAATTCATATTATATAGTGCTTTCCAATCTGAACAACAATAACATGCATAGATAAAATTGTAATGATGTTTGCGTTTCACATGGCAAGAAGACAAGTCTTCGATGTGTTCAGCACCACTCTTCTCTCTCTCTCTCTCGTGTTTCACGAAGATTGTGTAAATATCAAAGAAAATATTAAGTAACGACAATCACCGGATAGACTCAACCGACCAAATGCTGTGTTCAGTAAAAAGAAACATAATTCAATTTGCACAGCATATTTATTACAAAAGTTTCATTGGAAATTTGCTACAGATACACATGGTTTGTTACCACTAGCTTCCTCTAACTATAGAGAGGCGCACCATATTCAACTCCCTCTGGCTCCATCTAGCTGCTGCTGATATCTTCCTCATCAAACAAAATCCATATCTCATTCACTCTACCTGTGTACTCAAATGGAGAATTATACTGAGCCACGGTATAGAGTGAAGTGGAATAATCTTTCCTGCTTTTATCAATAGCTGATGCCCAGTTGGAACCAGCAAGACTGGAGTAGAGGGCTGCTGCTTCCACGCCTACTTCAGAATCTAAAACAAAACCTGCAAATTGACGCACTGCTGCGTATTTAACACCCCATTTTTGCAGATGAAGGCCATTTGCAGGAGGAGGGTCGGCCTGGTTCTCCTTTGGTACGTAGAAGCTCACGACGAATGATGAAGTGCAGAAGGGGCCATCACTAGGTACGATCTGAGTGATGACAGGAGCTGTCATCTCTATCTTGACATTGTACTCGTTGTTCCCTTGAATATAGCTGAACAACCTGATTAGTAGCAGGAAAATGACTTAGACAACTGTATGATAGTGCTGGTTTTTATTTTATTTTAATTTTTGTTAAGAGAGTTGGAAATGGTTATAAGAAAATATTCATTAAGAGAACAGGGAGTTGGGGATCTGATGAATGTGGCATTGGGGAAAGTTTGCTTGTTTAAAGATAAGCATTAGATCAGGATCTCTAATAAGCACTGCTTACAACCAACAATCAGGTAAAACTGTAAGCCAGTTTAGAGTGACAAGCCAGTAACAGGAAAGTAACAGTGGAGAACACATCGCCAACATAGCATAGTTCCATCAAAACAAAAGATTGGCGCATAATTGAGTCTTCTTAGCTATTTATCATTTTTAACTTTTAGAAACAGTATCTGAAGATAGTTTCTTTTAGGACAGCTAGCTCATTCAATTGTAGATGATTATTGATCACACCATATATGTTAACTTCGCTCCAGTTACCCAAAAAATTTAAAAAAGGTTCTATTCCAAGTGAACCAGATCCATGTTTATGGAAGAAAATCCTCTTTCATGTCTGTTTAGCTCATCTGCATGTTAGGAAGAGATAATTAGCATTCTCCTCAACCATATCTTTTTGAAGAGCGTGTACATTTTATGAGAGTTTCTGTTCCTGCAGAGCAATACGAAAGCTTTAAACCATAAGCAGCGTGATAGCAGAACTAACTATGTTACAGAATGCAGAACACCTATGTTAAAGAATCTCAAAGGAATTGGCTGGAAGGACCTTACCATACCTCAAAACCATAGGTCCACATTGACATAGTCAAATCCCAAATCAGTCGAACCCGGCCCGCCCAAATAAAACTCAGCCCAGAAAAAAAATCAGTTAAGGGAATTAACAATCTGTTTAATTTTCTTTTTATGCCAATTATATATTTGAGCCAATTTTCTGAGTTAAACTAGTTCTAATCGAGAAAAAGATATTGATAGCTCTGAATGTTCAAGCTCTTCAAAAAGATGGATATTCTCTACCGATTATCTGAACAAGATGTTTGTTCTCTACCGATTATCTCAACTTAAAAACCTCAAATGCGAGAAAAAAAGCTAGTTATCTATTAAACACCAAGTTGAGATTATATTATGAGAAGGCACTCATGATTAGATTGGATTACTTAACCCATTAAAATCGGTTTGTTTCTGTTGCAATCTCTCATGCAGCTATCTTCTAACTCCTTACTAAACAAATTTTACTTCCAATTTTTTCTTTTGAAATCTAAATTAATTTATTTAAAGAAGAGGTGGCAAGTTTTATATTTTTTTTTACTTTGTTTTCTTATTAAATATGTTTTATACATTCCAAAATCATTTTTTTAAAGCCCATTGGCCGGCCTGGTCCATTTAGTGGGCAGGCTTGGGCATGATTTTTTAAATAAAAATCGGGCTCAAGCTCGGTTAGATCCCGCTTTGACTGGTCAAACCTCAAATAAATCCGGCTCGCCCAATGCCCAAGTGTAGTCCGAGTATCCTTGACTTGAACCCGACAATAGTCATAAGCTCAATAGTGAGCAACACAGGGAACAACTCTAAAGGCATAAGAGCGTTCCACCCGTATACAATCTCAAATAGACTGTGCCTTGCGGGAAGTCACACATAGCAACGGGTGGAAGCTTCGCAATCCCACAAGGCCGAAACACAGAAGTTTTGTATCTCGCAAGACTGAATTGCGAGAGTTCTAGTACAATAAAAAGTTAGTTCGCAATAATAGAAAAGAAAGATTGAGCACATGATTCCATCAAGATTTAGGTTTTGCACGAAATTTCTTTCCTCTCTAATTTATGTCATGTTTCCCTATTTCTACTTAAGTTTTCCCTATAAGCGAACAAATGATATCTTGTTAACATGCTGGATTTTTACGGTCACATGAATCCAGATGAATTCCTCAAGTGACACTAGATAGTGGAACGTGTCTTTTAAATACAAGGATACTCCACCAAACAAAATGATGAAACTCTCGCAGTTTTAGCCTTGCGGGATTGCAACTGAATCACGGGAGTTTCGGTACAGCAAAAACTTTGTTTTCGCGATCACTGGGAAGATCAAACACATGATTATGTCCAGATTCAAATTCAACATGAAATTTCTTTCCTAATTTATGTCCTATTTTGCTATTTCTACTTAGATTTTTTTCTACAAGAAAACTATTTATATCTTGTTATTTCCTATATTTTCAAACTTCTGAATTGTTTTGTGAGTTTGGGGATTGTCATATCTAGTTTATACCTATAGAGTGCGATATCCTATTCTTGTTGCAAGTGATGTGTTTGTATCTTGCTTAGGAAAAGGTGGTGAAAGCTCCTTGCCACCCTAACATCACTGATTTATGGTTTTCTTTGTTGATTTCAGCCAGGATGGCAACCGATCGATGCCTATCTTCGCCCAAACACTGTCAAACCCCTATACTCATTCCCTCTCTATTCCACAACCACCTCCCCGCAAAATTCACTTCCCAAATATCATCTAGGAGGCCTAGATCCATATCACAAATTAGTGTACGTGTGAGTTAAAATAAATAAATAAAAAAAACCGCACCTGAAATGGATAGCTTCATCTCATTTTAGTATATTTCTGAATTAGTTCTTCAAAGCGGAGTCTTGCAATTGACCAGCCAATTATAGGAAATAAGGTCTATGTTATTGATAAATAGTAGCGAAAACAAAATCCTTTAAAGCGCAGCTTCCAACCCATTGATCCAAACGAAAGTGTTTTCCATGTCTTTGACCAAACTATCACAGAAGCACCCAAAGACTTCTGCACTTTCTCGAGCATTCCAACAACATGATGCATTTTTCTGTTGCACCACCTCAAACATAATAGTTTCCTTATGAAATACTTATTTTGAATGACCTGAACCGAAGGCTGTTTCATTTATATGGTGAACCTCCGCTGCCACTTTCCAAGCAAGGCGGCATTCGTATCCTAAGATTTAGTAATTTCCACCCTGCCTTACTTTTGCAAACACACCATCTTGATCAGGCGACAAAAGCTCCATCATGCTTTTACCCCTACAAGAAACTAGATCGATTGGAATCCAGATTCTTTCTAAACTACATGGGAGCTTTAATTCCGGCACAAGATAGAAAGGGAGAGGAACTAAAGGGCAGCTTTATAGAGAATTAAAGGGAAGCTTTATAGAGAACCATTTGTCCACCAAGGTTTTAGGCATAGTGAACTAATAGCTTTCACTTGAAATAACAAATTTAATTGACCTAGACACCCAAGTTTGTTTAAGTTATTTAAGTGTACCAATCACTTTAACCCATGTTCGAAAATTTAGAAATTCACATCCTGCCTTAATTTGTAAACACTTCGCCTTAATCAGGTGAAACTAACTCCATCATCCTATAACCCTACAAGAAACTATATTGGTTGGAATCCAAATTCTTTTTAACCCACTCTAGGAGCTTCAATATTGGCACAAGATAGAAGGGCGGAGAGAGTTGAAGAGAAAAGTTATATAGAACCATTTGTCCACCAAGGTGATGGTCAAGCTGAACCATAAGGGATCAAAGTTGGGCTGCATAAATCAATAATCAAGCCCATCTAAAATAAAAACATTATGTTATGAGTAAAAAGGAATATCTTGATACTTAAACACCAATAAATTCTTTAACCATTCGTTGTCAGACTAAAAAAAAACTCTCAAATGTTTTAATAATCTCCCCTCAATCTTCTCTCATATTAGAGCTCTTCAGATCGGGCATCACTCAAATAAAATTTATATAACAACAACAAATATCATGCACCAAAAATTGCTAAACCACATGAATCCATTGCTAGACTTAGTTGCTTTTAAAGGCTGCTCAACCGTATGATGGGCACAAATAAATGGGAGCAACAAACTACACAAACAAGTCGATCACAACCAAATCCTTCTCCCCTGTTGTAATGAGGGCGTCAAACAAATTTACAAAAGCATCAAACAGGATCGATAATAACGTGTCACTAATCACACTGAATCTCATAATTACGATTTTGATAAGGAACCCAAATTTGCTACAAAAATTAATGGAGAGTCTGCTTTGATCCCAAGGCACAAATATTAATTCTACATTTGATCCTTCACTAGTGTGATTCCTGAAGGACTCAATACCAACCAATATTATTAGGGTTAAATGCCACATGAATTAAATATTTGTACGAAAACCTAAAGTGCAAATGCATTAAATTTAAATGGTTCCACTAAACTTAAACATGCATCCAACACTGAGTTTTCGTATCACTTAAGCGGTCATCTCTCGTTTCAAATACTGCCAGTGCACAACCAGACATTGATATAGAATGTGTAAAGTAAACCAAATCCATCTAATCACTCTTCCTGTTTGGCATGAATATGTTCTAGAACTTTTCAAGTTGGCAGGAAAGTGATTCTCACCTACTATGATGTGCATTTGGTGGACTCAATTGGATTGGGAGATAGATTTGCTAAATCAATTAAAATGAACTAAATGATAGGCAAAAACCAAACCGGCCAAATAATTTGTAGAATATAACCTGTCCGAACAACGATATGATTTAATTATTCATTCCAATGAAATCAAATCCTATAAGAAACGCATTCAGATCATTCAGGTGGATTAATTGACAAAATTGATAAACCATTTTATTGACAGATTCAATTTAATCGCAATATATTCAGTTTTCTGTTTGTAAAATTTTATTTTCAAGCTGAACTAATAACCGTAATTCAATTAAGTTTTAATTTAAAATCATGAACCAATTTAAAATTTAATAAACCGAATCAAATAAACCAAATATAGTTGATATGGTTCAGTTTTATTATTTAAACAAACAAATACACACCCCTATCACCTACATTACGAGAAAGTGATGGTCCAATAGAGGTGAAAAATAAAATTGAAGCATCCCTTGAAGTTGCACCTCGCAATACTTACAATTCTCTGAGTTTTATGGCTCTTATAATAACCAAAAAAACCCTGCCAAACCCTGAGAACCTCAACATCCCAAGAAAATTAATACATGGCGCACTCATAGCAGCCAATAATAGAAGGCTAGTTCCTGGATCACATAAATCTCACCCTACCTGACACCATCATGTGTCCTAGTACAAAAGGTACTAAGATACCTACAATTTTACACACCATTGTTACCATAAACATGCCTATCACATATTTTACAACTAGAAAATAACGACCTATAAAGACAAATGGAAAGAATATGCTAGAATCTAAATCAGTTCATTTTTTTACAATGACAAAACCTGCCAACCACTTGAATTCTAAAACGTGCCCATTACAATTGACAAAACCAAAACCAAAACACTTCCATTACCCTATTCATCACATTTGTAACTTACAATCACAAAAAGAACATTGCAAAAATCTATATCTACTATATTTACATCAACCATCCTGTCTTGGTGGCTGCACCAGCTTGTTGGTCCCTCTTCTTCATCAACATACATTTACAATGGCAACGTCAAAATTCCCTTGTAAAAAGTAATATGATGTGTGTAGAGTGAAATAGAACTTATGATTTCCAAAAAAGAGATTTTGAGGCATTCCAAAGAAAGAGACTGGGCTTGGTGGCCATTCTCTATAAGGAAGCAAGATTGAAGACATCTTCCAACCCTATGTATTTTAGTGGGTTGTAAGAAAAATATTTTATCTGCAAGGTTTGTATTTCTTATTGTAGTATTACTCATTCTTCATCCCTCCATGATAAAAAAAATAATTATATATAAAAAAAAATCATTACTTAAACCATGGAAATCCCACCTAGGGTTGTGGGACTAGACTACCATTCAATAGGGCCAGCCTTGTTTCATAAATTATTTGAAGGACCAAATCGCATCAAAATGTTATGAAAATCTCTAGATCCACGCTAGAAATTCTCATCTTTAATATCCATGTATTTTTCAGCCAAATTCCCTAATCCTAACTCCAGTTTCCAAAATCTAATTACCCTAGTTGGGTTGTCGGAAAAGAATATTTCCTACGACCTAATTTTTACTAAAATCCAACATAAATACCAAACTTTCCAAAACACCTCTAGAAACTTTGGGTTAAGATTTTCATGAGTATTCAAACCAAAAGATCTAATAGATTCCTCACACCAAAAACCTAAAGTCAGAATTAGGGCTTCTTAGGCTTTGGATTGTTTTGTACATGCTGACTCTATTCATACTCATAACCATGAATACAGCTACTAACTTCTTAGACCTCTTGAGAAGAACTCTAAATCACAATTAGCTCCCAATAAGAAGGTCAACCTCAGGCTACATTTTGTTTATACCAGAGACCAATTTTAAAGGATACTACATCTAATTCAACTTAATAAAGTTCGGAGTTTGATAAAAGTACTTGCAAATGGTAAAAAAATGAATTAACAAAGTGAGTACAATTTACTTTTGAATAATTTTTTTTAGGATATCTTATTTTCCATTACAAAATTATTGCTAGAATGCATGTGGTAGGCAATTCTACGAATATGTGTTATTACAAATCAATTGTCTTCAAACATTAAACCTAGCCATCACCCTGTAAACATATCCACAAATTTAGATTACTTGATTGTTTATAAGTGGTAAACGAGTGCTCCCTATCAAGCTTTAACTCAGGGTGCACTTTTTATTTAAAAATAAAAGTTATATCGCTTAGAGTTGTATTTCAATTTTGTTGCTAAAATATTTATCATTTAATGTTTTCACTTTTTATTTTCTACTGGATTGAAAGCTAAAAATTTCACAATATAATTACAAATTTTCTCTTCAAATTAGAGAGCACATCTCATTTTTAAAAATATTTTTCTTGATTTAAGCTACACCATTTTACATTTTCATCATAAAGACCATGCCATCCAAGTCTATTAGCATAGATCAAATAAAAAATTTGCCTAGAAGGGTAGAAAAGGTAGTCCTGCATAATAACGGGAATTTTAGTAAGTTACATGATGAGATTATGAACTAAACAACCCAAATCCAACATATGACCACCAAAAATACAAAAACCACCATTGGTTCCACAACCAAACAATTATGATAACCGAGCTAAAGAATGAACGTCCACTAAGGAGAGACCATTTTATTGACATAAAAGACACTTGTAAAACCAAAGCAATTATGTTCTTTGAACTACAAAACTACCACTGAATAATGTGATATAGGAGAATTATGATGACATCTCACTATTACACACAAAGGTCTATTAATTGCTCAACATATGGTACCTAGAGGTACAAAATTACCATTGAGTTTACCTCAAAGAACATAGAGTTATTATTTGCTTTTAGTGACATAAGGGCACTTGTAAAACCAATGCAAAACCCAAATTATGCTCTTAGATTGGATAAAAGATGAGAAAGACAAGAATGATGAGATAAAGGAGAATTATGATGCAATCTCACTGCTAGATAAAGATTATAAACACATCTTATAGGGCATGTTATGAGATATATGATCATATTTATAGATGAGAATTGGAGGGAAAAAAATATTTTTTATCATATATCATGTGAAAACTAAGAAATGTGATATCAACACAAACATGGTAAAGTAAACCTAAAAACCGAACTCCATCATGAGCAATTCCATGTAAATTTAGTAAATCAAACTTCATTATCCATTACATCTGAATATCTAATATCCATTAAGATGACTACTTATGAAAAACATATCTAGTGTGATGTCCTATTGATCGACATAATATGTATTCTACGAGATAGATCCTAGCTTTATGAAATGAATATTATACATTATGGTTGGGGCATTACATGAATTCAGGCATAAAAGTAAGCCCATTATTTGTTTTCTATAAAACCAACAGCAAATGACCTTTTATTTTTAAGATTAAGCCAAAACCAAATTAGAAAAAAATGTAAAGCTTTAATTGACAATGCTTCCAACTCTTATTTTTAGGGAGAGCAATTTCACTCACTCCTGAGATGCTTAGATGATTTGATTTAAAGTTGTAAGTTTAGTTCAATAATCTATTGGGAGTTTTGTGATTGTACTTTTTCTGCATCTTACAAAGGAGAGAAGTTGTCTCTATTTTAGGCGAGCATCACATACTTGCTTTGTCTGAGATTTATTGACTGCATAAATGACTTAATCCTTAATGATCTACTGGATGAGTTGCCAACTTTGCGGGGATATATATGTCATAAATTTGATCCCTACTTCACATAGCCCAAATCTATTATACTATAGGATGAACCCAAAGGAACATGTTGATTTTAAAAGACACGTTGATAAACTTTTAAGAAAATGCTTTCCTTATGAAAGCCTAAGTACTTCTCCAGTTCCTGCTCTCCCCAATAAAAAATGGACCAAGGAAAATGTATTTGGACAATTGCACGGTAAATAAAATCATTATAAATTATAGATTTTTATATATAAATTGAATGACATGTTAGATCTAATTATTGAACCCTATTTATTCTCCAAGATAGACTTGAAGAGTGCACAGAGTCCAAATCTATTATACTATAGGAGGAACCCAAAGGAACATGCTGATTTAAAAAGACAAGTTAATAAACTTTTAAGAAAATACTTTCCTTATGAAAGCCTAAGTACTTGTCCAGTTCCTGCTCT
>NEWO01000223.1:307892-338805 GCA_003013225.1 Phalaenopsis aphrodite
ATATATATATTGAATGAGATGTTAGATCTAATTATTGAACCCTATTTATTCTCCAAGATAGACTTGAAGAGTGATTACCAACAACAACAACAACACAAAGCCTTAATCCCACTATGTGGGGTCGGCTACATGAATCTTTTTTCTCCATTGTGTCTTATTTAGTGTCATATTTTCATTTAGTTCTAATATATTAAGATCATTTTTTATCCACTAAGCCCAAGTCTTCCTAGGCCTACCTCTGCCTTTCTTAACATAAGTTGAATATAAACCATCTACTCTCCTAATTGGATCATCAGATGGTCGACGTTTAATGTGACCAAACCATCTAAGACAACTCTCTCTAATTTTGTCCGTCACGAGAGCTACACCAACCTTATCACGAAGATATTTATTTCGTAATTTGTGTCTAAGTGCAAAGCAACTCATCCACCTAATCATTCTCATCTCGACAACACTTAACTTAGTATTATGCTTCTCTTTTAAAAGCCACAATTCAATACCAGAGAGCATTGCACATCTCACCATCATCTTATAAAGTTTTCCTTTCAGTCTAAACAGTCTAAACGGTACTTTTCTATCACACAAAAGGCACGAAGCATTCCTCCACTTCAACCAACCAACTTGAATTCTACTATCAACATCCTCATCTTTATCACCATCGCTTTGAACAATAGACCTGAGATATCTAAATCGTTCACATTATTTAATAAATTGAAGTGTGATTACCATTAGAACAAAATAAGACCTAAAGACAAGTGATAGATGGCTTTAAAATCCCAAACGATTTTAATGAGTGGCTAGTTATGCCTGTTGAGTTATCCTATCATCGCATTCATGTGGCTAATGAACACACTTTTAAAATCACTTATTGATAGATTATTAATATATATTTTTTTGACAAGATCCTTACTCATAGTTCTGATAAGAGATTACATTTAGATCACAATTAAGAGATGCAAAGTAGTATATAAAGTTTAAAAAATATTTCTTTTATCAGTCTGATGTTATTTTCTTAGTATTTTGTTGACTACTAAATGGTTGAAAACACACTCCTCTAAAAGTAGATCAATTGTAGACTAGCCAACCCCTAAACCTCCCATAGATGTCGAAACTTCTATAGGTTAATAACAGTCTACAAAAGATTTATTAACATCTTTAATAGTATTATAGCTGCACTCACCAATATTATAAAGATGGATAAATTTATTTAGATTACAAATGCATAAAAATACATGGAATAATTTAAATTTCTGATGACCTCTTTACTAATCCTTTGATTGTTTGACTTTTTCAAAACATCTGAAATAACTTAATATGCTTCAAGTGCGAGAATTGGAGGAATATAAAGTAAAAAAAATCATTTAGTGGCCTTTCCAGTAAAAAGTTAAAAAAATGCAAAAATCAAGATACAGATAACCCACATATTATAGAGAATTATATGCCATCATTTAGAGTTTAAAGCACTGGAGGCTCTATTTATTATAGAAGTTTATCTTTAACGCAGATCATCATTCTCTAAAATTCATAAATACCCCAAAAAAATAAAATTATAGACCTGTAAAGTGGTTAAATACCTCCAAAATTTAACTTTTTCTTAAATAAAAACTTTAGAAAGAATACAAACCAACATATGCATTATCCAAAATTTACTTTATAGTCATTTTTTTTTAGAGTTTTAAATTTTTGAAGTTGGAAATTTAAAAGGTAACTATAAAATTTTTCAAATTTTTAGCTAATCTATTTATAGCACGAGTCAAAATTTATATCATTTGATAGCTACAACATGATGGTTATCTTTATAATAAAAAAATATATATAATAGCCCCTATCTATAAGAGAGTTTTTTATTGTAGAGCTTCATTTAAGGGGTCGCGAGATATTTTGAGAAGTTCAAAATCATAAATTTGCTTAGACACGTTTGTTTGAAAAAGAGATGTTAAAAGAGTAGTATCCCAATATGTTAGAGCTATAAAATTGAGACCCGGAAAGTATATTACCTTACCATTTTCTTGCAAAGATTAGAAGAATATATTCATGAACCTTATCTAAGGCCATTTCAGAATGCCTAATCATCTTTGTTAATGTTGATAAATCTTCTAAGAAGTCCCACTTCTCGTCTAGCTTAAATCCAATGATGCATCAAAAATAATAATGACATTCTTTAGGAATTTTTGAAGGCCCGGACATGTTAATGAGTATTAGAATATTAAAATAATAATGGCTATCCCTAGCCATTATTAATATGCAAAATTTTTTATATTAGTCACTATTTGTTTTCCTATTTCACTTTATTCTGTTTTTATTTCTTTCATATTTCCCTTTATTCTATTTTTATTTATTTCCATATGAGTTCCCCCTTGTAATAGAGTTTACATACCCATCCTTCTATTAATAAGATGTGTTGCTCTACTCCAATATTTCAGCATGATATCTGAGCCGCTCTACTCCAATATTTCAACATGGTATCAGAGTCGGGATCCAACCCTAGATCCCAGCCATCGCGGGCCTTCCCTGCAGGGTCTCCCGCAAAAACTCCGAACTGCCGACCCTTCTAGTTGAAATATGCAATGTCGGCCCTCCCCTGTTGTCCCGTAAATCCGTCGACCTCCTTAGCAATCGCCGGCCTCCTACTTGCAGGTGTTGATCCCCCCGCCAGATATCCCTCCAGGTCCTCCCTGCTATTTTTCTCCGACAGCTGTATACTGCAGTTGTCCAGATTACCTTTTTTTGCATCCAACAGTCGATGACAAATAGCTGAAATCCGATGATGTCTTTGAATCCCAACCAAATTTCTTTTGGCTTGGTCGGAATCATGGAGGACTCCTCTAGCACTAAGCCATCCTTAGAAAGCGTTTTTTATTCCACCAGAGGTTCGACTCCAACCTCTATTCTAATGCAGACCGGAGAATAAAAAACCAACATACTTCTTGATCACAACTCACAAACTGAATGACATTAACTTTCTGCAATGGTCTCAACTGGTGTTCTTATTCATCAAAAGATGTAGGAAATTTTGGTCACCTCACAGGTACGATTCGTGGACCTCCAAAGGCTGACCCGGGATATGAAGCTTGGGAAATGAAGAACTTCATGGTCATGTCGTGGCTAATCAACTCCATGGACCGTCAATTAGTCATTCATATATATTCCTTTCTTTTGCTAGTACCCTCATGAACAGTCCAAGATACCTACTTAGACGTAGGAAACTCTGGTCAACTTTAAGAGGTGTCTAGAAATATCCGAGAGGCAAAATGGGGGTCAAGAAAACTGTAGGAACGTACTTGACACTTTCATCACAGTACTACAATAACCTGGTTGCACTATAGATGAAATGCGACCTATACTATGATTACACTTGGGACTCTTCGATCGACCTTTCTTTCTTCCAGAAAATTGCAAAAAAGAATCGCATGTTCCAATTCCTAGCAGGACTCAACAAAGACCTTGACGAAGTTCGGGGCCATATTCATGGTCGGGATCCTCTTTCTTTCGCTCGCGTTCCTTCACCAAGATCCGTCGCGAAGAGAGCTGGAGATTTTCCATACTCGTCACTTCCAGCCCATCAATTGAATCGTCTGCCTTGTTTTGTAATTATGCTCAGCCCTCTCAAGCAAGTCACCCTACTTGTGATTACTATCACAAACTCAACCACACTCATGACAAATGTTAGAAGCTCCATGAAAAACTAACATACAAATGCTCAACCAAATCCTCTGCTACTAAAAGAGTTACTGCGACATCAGAGTCTACCATGGTTCAACCGGCTCCGACCCAAAACATTTTGAAATCCTCTAACTCTTTGAAAATTCAGATGGAGTACTTAATCAAGCTACTTGTATCCAATTAGTTCTTTGCTGACACACCAACCTCACATGTTCATCAAAGTACTATCCCTATGACACTCGGGTCTTTTCCCTCCTCTAGTCTGTGGATAATTAATTCAGGTGGCACAAATCATATGATTGGATGCTCGCAAGATTTCTCGACATATTATCCATGTTCTGTAAAAGGCACAGACAAAATTGTGAAAGACTCCTATAATTTCATTGCTAGTAAATGGTCTGTTGTTTTAACGACCGATCCAACTTTCGAATATGGGTTACATGTACCACTGTTGAAGCGTAACATTTTATCTATCAGTAATTTGACACATGACATTGATTGTGTTGCTCATTTCTCTCCTAATGTTTCTGTCTTTTATGAAAGTCGTTCGGGGATGATGATTGAAAATGCTAAGCGAGTAGTTGGACTCTACTACTTTCAAGAGAAAAGCATAGAAAACATGGTCATACCACTCAGTAGTTGTAGCGTGCTACACCAATAAACGATGATTCATTACTTTAATTGATGACCACACCCAAATGATGTGGGTCTGTATTTTAAAAGACAAATTGAAAGTTGACGTCACTTTCCAAAACTTCTACACCTTCATTTTGTCCCAATTCAAAACTCTAAGTCAGGAGCTTCAGACGGACAATGGTCGCAAGTTTTTAACTCTATTTTGGGTGAATTTTTGGTAAGTAATGACATCTTTCACTATATCTCGTGTACGAACACTTCTCAACAAAATGAGGTAGCCGAAAGGAAAAACCAACATCTCCTTGACGTTGCTCGCTCCATTATGTTTCAATCTAATATCTAGAAATGTTTTTAGAATAATGTCATACTGACTGCCACCTATCTCATAAATAGAGTTCCCCATAAAATTTACAACTTTGGGCCCCCTAGTCGTCTTGATGTCATGCTTTCCAACCAATCGGCTCTTATCTACTTTAGATCCTAAAATTTTTTGATGCACAACTTTTGTTCGGAACACTGACCCCACTCGAAATAAACTTGACCCATAAAATGTGTTTTCCTAGGGTATAACACACAAAAAGAGTATTGGTGCTTTGATCATATGACAAAAAAATTTATGTGAGTGTTGATATCCCTTTTTTTGAAAATGTTCCCTATTTTCCTAACTTGACATTAAGTGAGAGGGAGCTAGAGTTCTTGAAAGTTATTCCTTATCTTACTCCTATAGATGTTCCCCCATTGTTCCTGCCACCAAGGAATCTCCAGTTTTTATTGCTCCACCATCTCCTCATCTCACTCTTCATCTCTACACGCGGCACACTCATCCCGACACCCCTCCTCTGGAGCTCACTACTTCCTTGGAGGACCTTGAATCCACTCTCAGCGACATCCCCGACACTACTACTCCAAATGAGGAGGTGAGTTTTTTGAGTAAGGTATGCAATCAGGTATGCTCTCTCTATTCCATAACAAAACATGTCTCTTTCCGCAGTTTATCGCCAACATACAGAGCATTTGTTACTGCCCTGACAAATCATCGATTCCAACTACTATTGAGGTTTCACTAGTGGATTTGGCCTGCAAAGCTGCAGTATAAGATGAGATGAATGTCCTTCAATGGAACCATATATGGGACATCGTAGATATTCCTCAATGTAAGAAAATAGTAGGATACTGATGGATTTTTAGCATCAAGTTCAACTCAGATGACTCCTTTGAATGCAATAAGACACAGTTGGTCGTCAAATGATACACATAGAACTACAGAGTTGACTATGAGAAGATATTTGCTCCGGTGGCCTAACCACCATTCGGGTTTTATTATCTCTAGGGATGAATCTGTGTTGGCCTTTATTCCAGCTTGATGTGAAAAAAAGTGTTCCTGAATGAAAATCTTATAAAGGTGTATATGTTTCTTCCCCTTGGCTTTGACTCTATTGCCTCCCCAGGGTAAGTGTGTTGGCTATAAAAATCCCTCTATGGACAAAAATAATCCCCACAAACCTGGTTTAACAAGTTCACGAAGGTAGTAGTGGTCCATGATTTTACTCGGACTCAATCGAATCACAGTCTCTTCTTCTGACATTCATTTAGTGGCCAGATCACTATTCTTATCATCTACGTCGACGATATTGTGCTCACAGGAAATGATCTATCGGTATTGAAGTCATTGAAAGACATCCTAGCGACATCCTTCGAAATGAATAACTTAAGATCCCTCTAATACTTTTTAGTCGTGGAAGTTCCTCGGTCATCTCGAGGCATTTACCTGTCTCTGTGCAAATATGTGATTGACTTATTAACAGAGAACAATCTGTTTCTGTGCAAATCGGTGGTTGTTCCAATGGATCTTAATGAAAACTTATTTGATGTTCCCAATATTGTTTCCGTTAACAAGACTCACTATCAGCGCCTTATGGGGAAAATCATCTACCTCACTCATACACTCCCCGAAATATGTCATGCAGTTGGTATAATAAGTCAATTCATGTATGACCCTTATGAGCACCATCTCCACACTGTTCACCAGATTCTCCACTATTTAAAAGGTACATCAGGCTCAAGTTTGTTTTTCTCGCGCCACACCACTCGTTTTAATATTTCTTATACAAATGCTAATTGGGTTGTATTAGTCCATGATCAACAATCTACCTCCAGGGACTACTCATTTGTGTGAGAAAATCTTGTCACATAGAAAAGCAAAAAGCAGCCGATGATTATCCTAAGCAGTGTTGAAGTTGAAATCTGATTCATATCTTTGAGGATCTATGAAGCTCTGGTTACCTATCATGCTCTGCGAACTACGTATGCCGACCTCCGACCCTCTGCAGTTGTTCTGTCATATTAAGGTTGTCATTAACATTGTCTGTAACCCGGGTCCAACATGATCGTACCAAACTTGTGGAGATTGACAGACACTTCGTCAAGGAAAAACTTGAGTCCAGAGAAATTTGTATTCCTTTTGTGTCATCCAATGACCAACTAGCGGTTATCCTCACAAAGAACTTTCATTAACCACTGTTCGACGACTTCAAATCGAAGTTGAACATAATTGACATCTATGTTTCAACTTAAATGGGACTATTAGAACATTAAAATAATAACGACTATCCCTAACCGTAATTAAAATGCAGATTTTCTTGTATTTGTTGTTATTTGTTTTCATATTTCCCTTTATTCTGTTTTTAATTCTTTCATATTTCTCTTTATTTTATTTTTATTTCTTTCCTTACGAGTGCCCCTTGTAATAGAGTTTATATACCCCTTTTTCTATTTATAAGATATTTTGTTCTACTCTAATATTTAAATAATGAGTATTTGCCAACTTTAAGCAATTAAATAGAATTTTTAATGTCGTTCGCATTGGTAAATAAATTTCATATGGATGTCATCTTTATTAATGTATTCTTTAGCAATGATTGCGCATACTTTTTTCACTATAGTTTTTGAAAATCTCAAATTTTTACCATATTGTTAAAAAATATAGCAAAAAAAGTAATGGATACTAGATTAAAAATTACTTTTGTATTTTTTCTCTTAGACTGACGGGCAGATTGAATTGGTTAAAAGGACCATAGAAAATTTATTGAAATGTTTGGTTAGATAGAGACTAAGAAATTGAGATCTACACATATATAAATCAGAATATGCATATAGTAGCACAAATTTCAAAATAACCAATAAAACATCTTTAAAAATAACATATGAATATAATCCTAAGAAGCCTATGAGTTAGCTAACATGCTAATGCATTTATAAATTTAGCATATAAATTTGCATATAATTTTTAAAGTCTTAATGAAGATGCAAAAAAGAAAACGATATTAATTTATTTGAATTAAATGAAAATTTGACCTCAATAAGAGGCAATGGAGAAAAATGATTCATATAGCCGATCCCACTTAGTGGGATAAGGGCTCGTTGTGGTTGTTGTGTAATGAAGATGTAAAAAATAATTGGAACAAAAAAAAATACTAGTATGTTGAATAAAAATAAAAAGAAAATTTAAGGAATATCAGGATGGTGATCATATACTCAATAGGATGTAATGGAGAAAAATAATTCATATAGCCGACCCCACTTAGTGGGATAAATTTTTGTTGTTGTATAATGATGGTGATCATATAATGATACAAATCCAACTAGAGAGAGAGCATTCCACTGAATATAAAAAAAATTACAAGTGATAGCACATGACATTTCAAGCTTGTTAAAAAAATTGATTCTAATAGTTGCATCCTTGAATTGTCCGCTAACATGTTTATTAGCCATATTTTTATTGATGAAAATTTCTGGCATTTAACGGAATTAGCTAACCTCTAGATTTATAGGATAGCACTCACATGAGAATATGAACATCATTTGTAGATACTTATTCAATCTTTCTTCTTTGAAGTAGAGTATGCCATTACAGATGAAATGCCAGTAGATGGAGATGCAGTACCCGAGTCTCTAATGATATGAAAGAATAAGTTCAAGTAAGAATATGTGTCTAACCTAAAAGGAGTTAAAATAGTTTGCTCCAAATCTAGTATGAACAAAATTCAAACTCTCCAAAAAGAAGTTCTAAGGTCTATAGAAGCTAATGTGGTATAAGTTGCTAATGAAGTGAGCAAAGAACAAACTACAATGACTCAATCTAAGAAGAACATAGCTCGTCAAGGAGGTCTAATAACTAGGAGTGAAATGAAAACTCTTAATTAGTAAATTTTGATTTCATACTGTATGAATAACATGTCTAAAGACTAGTTGTTTGGAGGTATGTTTATAAATATTTATAATAATTAAAATTTTTGAAATTTAAAATTCAAATCCTTAAAATTTTAGTATTTCAATTTTCAAATATCATATGCGAATAATATAAATTTAAATATCATATATTTAATTGCTTAAAGTTGACAAATAAAATAATTTGAAGCCATGAATTGGTCGGCCAAGAAAAGTTAGAGGAGGTTTTAAGGCAGTCAAGCTAGTAGTCAGCCCCCTCTTTCTCTCCGTCCCATCGTGCATTTTAAATTTCCCATATAAAAATATATATAATAGCTGGAGAATGAATAAGGAAGACTTTTTATCGTGAGAAAAAGATTTGGAGGCATTCCAAAGAAAGAGATTAGGCTTGACAGCCATCTTCTCCAAGGAAATAGGTTTGGTAACTTCTTTCAACACAACATAATTTGATGAGTTGAAGGGAAATTATCTTATATGTAAGTTTTGAAATTCATGATGTAATGTAGTTCATCCTTCATCACTTAAAAAAAAAAATCATCACTTAAGGCATGAAAAACTGAACTAATGTTGTTAGCAAACACTAATCCCCAACAGGACCTAATCTTTTTCCATAGAGCAATTGGAAAATCAATTCTCATTGATAAGTAGCAAAAATCTCCAAATATATACTAGAAATTCTCATCTTTAATGTCCACATAATTTTAGCCCAGTTCCCTATTTCTAACACCACTTTCCAAAGCCAAATTTCCCTTATAACACTAGCGCCTAGAATTTCCTCCTAACCTTGTTGTTGATTAAAATCCAAAATAAGAAGCTCTTGAGAGCACATTTAGACACATTGCGTTGATATTTTCAATAGTTTTTAAGACAAAATATCCAACAGATTCTTCACGCTAAAACCGTAAAGCCGGAACTAGGGTGGGTTTTGCATAGTTAGGGCTATCTTTTCTTGGCTGACTCTATTCAAGCTTATAACCTTAAGTTCACTTACTGATCAACTCCACTAAAATCCAGATACTCTTTTTTGCCTTCTTAGGAAGGGCTCCAAACCCTAAGTGGCTTGCATCAAAAGATTCAACCCAATGTCATACAAAAGCTATAAAAAACACCATCTCCTCACCATAGCATGCCATGTGGGATACTGATGCAATATTAAGAGTTAAGAGCATCGTGATGTTAACAATATTTCCACCCTAATTTAAGGCAAGGATTTGGCACCCTATGTAAGGCATCAAATAAGACATCCAATAAAGCATTCATTCACCCAGACCACTGTGCACTATGTCTGAAACATATTAGTTATGTACACACAAATCTTTTATCTGTTAACATGGGATTAAATTCAACACTTTGACATTCTTAAAACAACTTCCCTTGACATGTGAGCATCAAATCAGCCTACACTCCCTTCAAATTGTATCTTTTTAGCATAATCAAGTGCCAAGCATCAAGAGCCCGCATACCCACATCGAGTTGACATGGGACTCACCATTTCTTGAATCACTCAACCATGAAAAGATAGCAATACCCATTGGAGTTGGAAATCATATGAACGGCTTCATCCTAATAGAACCATATGCTTGAATACCACTTGCTAGAGGATGTGGACCAAAGTGACGCTCAACATAACTTTTAACCCAAAAACTTATGCCTATGCTGATGGCTAATCAAAAGTATTTGTTTACAAAAATATTTTTTTAAAGACTTAATATAGAACTCAAAATTTTCACAACCGACTGACCTCTTGGTTTAGCCCATGTGCTCCCAAAGCATAAACAACTTTCAATTTCAACCGTGCACATCCAAGTAAGTACTTGTCTATGTCATCCTAATTAATGCCAACTTCTAGCAGAAATTTAAGGACAACTAGGCATGAGCCTATAATATCCAGATTAGACACGTTCACGCTCACAACTACCTCGTTTAAAAACATCGCAATTCTCAAAATCAAGTTAAACCCTAGAATAAGAGAACGTGGAATCCCTTACTGCAGAAATCCAATCCTCGTGGCTTCAACAAAAGAGATTTCATTGATCTGCGACGTCGATATCCATGGCGTCGAGTTATACCGACGGATCTCGTATCCATCGCCTTCATCTATCACGTCGAAACCAGGACATTCAATGCGTTTGCACGTCGGCGGGAAGACTCCAATGGAAGACGAAGGCGACGATAGGCCTGGGGTTGAGAAGATGAGGACGAGAATGAAAGGGAATAGATAAGGCAGGATAGAGTGAGGGGACATGGCTACCGAGAATACCAGCTGGGGAATGGTGCTGGAGCTAAATAGTTAACCAGGTCATTGAGAAAGGAAGATGACCTTAAAATTCGACAGAATTACAGAGGTGGGACTGATCCCCCGGAATACTGCCGTTATGAAGATGAAGAAAAACACCAACAAAATAAATTGGAAAACTATTTATTTTACACTTCTCACAGGCCCTCTTTGGGAATGGTGCACAATAAACCATGTCCTAGGTATGGAGGCCACTAGCATTGTTTGTGGCTTTTAGTTTCATAGAAGTCTTCTTAAAATTAGTTTAAAAAATAATTTTTATGGAAATAAAAATCAATAGAATGAACAAAAAATGCAAAATAATAGAGTTTGATGGAAGGGTTCATCCTCCTAAAATCAAATAAATGTGACTGCCTCAAATGACAGACGTCAGCACATTTAGATGACCAACCATCGGGCAGTCATCGTGATGCCCCGATGATTGGTCATTCAAACGTGTGGTATCCGAACGAATATAATGACAAAGCATCTCAAATAGAGACAACAATTAAAATAAATAAATAAATAAAATAAATTTCAAAATTAAATTAAACTCAAGCAAATATCAATTAAAATGCTCTCTTTCATGCATAGTTTTAGTTGTTGTTGACTGAAATGTGAATTAATTTTATGAAAATCTAAACACTTTATTGGACCATGTGTGTTGATTGCCTTGATTATATAAGGTTCTTTAAGCTTTTAAATTTCTAAGGACATCATAATTAACAACATTATGCTTGTTTGATTCCTCTAATTAAAACCCTTAGTTTGCCTATAAGCTTATAAAATTTGAATATCATTTCCCTCTTAAATATTTTTTGAAATGTTTATATTAATTTTTTAGTGTTTATTTAGGACTATTTGGGCACAAATTAAAATGCTTTTGATATACTTGTGTTCATCTCATCAAAATATTTACGTTGAACATAAAATTACAATTAATGGAGTTTGATTCATTTTAAATTTAATATTAATAAAATATACTTTATACGCTTAAGTACAATAAAAATCTAAAAACTCGTGAATGCATGAAGGAGGCATCTGCCCTAACGTGGAAAAGAAGATCAGAAATGAGAAGAAAAATGTAGGCTCAATGGGCTTCAATGTCGGGGGTTTCATTGATAGTTTCATCCCCGGTAATTGGACGGAGGTGCTTTGAAAATGGTTGCTTCGATGGCAGTGCTTCGATGGAGAAACATGGGGAGCTTGTGGGTGGAATGTAGAGCAACTAGAGGGAACTCGCAAAAGGGAACTGAATAAATTCGCCGTCAGTGCTTCGACAGAGGTTGCTTTGGCGACGGTGCTTTGACAGAGAAACATGTTGAGCTCGAGAGGGTTAATGGAGAGGAACTAAGGCTCGCAAAGGACTTCAAATGGGATTCAATTTTTTTAAATACAATAGAATCGCTCCGTTACGCTACAATTTTGTTAGTGTGGATTTATGTCGATCCACAATTGCAATAAGTCATGGCAATTTAGGGTCTGTTTGGGGCAGCTGCAGCTTATCCAGCTTATGCTGATAAATAACTTATCCTGATAATCTGCTGAGAAGCAGATGATCCAGATAAGTTGGTTGACTGTTTGGTTTGTGTGTTTGGAAAACAGCTAATTTGCAGCTGTTTGTGAATAAATGAACATTCTACCAACAAAGTTCCGTGGAGGTGAAGCACAGATCAAAGCCAATGACAGAATTAACAAGGTAATAAATTTCTTTGTGCATTTTATACTCTTTGTTGTACATATTAAACCCTTGGAATTGGAAAAAAACCTCATTCTAAAAATTTCTTGCAAACAATGGAATTGGAAAAAATCAGAATTTTTGTCTTCAAAGCCGCATGAACCATCAACATACTTAAAATAGATAAATTAATAAAGAGGCAATTACATATACACCACCCAATTCCTACGTAATTATAATTCTAACACCTAAATTTACAATTATAAATCTATAAAGGGGCAATTACATACACACCACCCAATTCCTACTGCTTTCTTAACACCAAAAATTTCATATTTATATTATAACATTCTTCATCATACATAAGCCTATATAAGAAAAACATGTATTTCATCTTTAGAAAGTAAGCAAAAGTGGTATTAAAGTCAAATTAAATACATATATAAGTCTCACATCTGCAGAAAATATAGAACTGCTGACTACTCAGTCAATCCACTTTTTAGAAGGAGAGCCGCAAGACATCTCCAATAACAAATAACTGAATAGTATTCGTGTGTTGTTTATGTCATTTGGCTGATCTTCAGGAAGCAGAGGGAAGAGCATTTGTGGTATGGATTTGATGCGTATTTGCATCTAGGGTCCACATTCTTCCTCCCTCTCACCCCTAAACCTCTGCTGCTTCTTTATGTGCCACAAATGCAGCAATTCCTAGCTTGCCTTGCTTGAACATTGTCTTCTCGTTGGCTCTCTGGGAACAATATTTGGTGCATTGATGGTAGGGATTAAAAGCATATGAGCAGATTGGATTAACATTATTAGTATTCAGTTAATAGTCTTTCCTTTCTTGCTTCTGAGTTAGCTCTTTTTGGTTAGATTTTCTGATTTGAGATCTTTTGAGTGCAGAAATCTGTGCACTTGTGGTAAGGATTAGATGCGTACCTACAGAAAAGATCCACATTTCTTCTTCCTTCCATCCTCTCTACATTTTGCTCCGCAACATTTGTTGGAGCTAATTTCTCATCAACAACTAGAGCCTTCGATTGTGGAGGTCTCTGCGAGCAATTCTTGCCGCAAACGTTGTAGGGATTTGAAGTGTAGCTGCAATGTGTGGCCATCATCATCTACTCTTCTGCAAGGAAGAAGAAAGAAGAAGACGAGCGGAGGAAAAGGGAGGAGCGGGAGATGCTGACTAGGGAAGGGAGATGCGAACGAGGGCACAAATGGCACGGGAGAATATTAATGCCAACCATCTCGCGGGCTGCTTCTTTCACAATTAAAAAAAGTGATTTTTGGATAAGTTGATCAAACGCGTGAAACAAACTATACGACGACGTTTTCAAAATGTCGCCCGCACTTATAAGCTGCCCCAAACGGGCCCTTAGTCTATTAAGAAAAATTAAGCCTATCGATTTATAATAATAGATTTAAAAAAAGCTATCTTTTAAATTTTGCCTCTATATATATATATATATATATACTACTACTACTACTACTAATTTCTTTCACATCCTTGCAACTCTCACAAGTTATCCTCATACCGTAGATAAAGAAAAGCAAATGGCAAAAATAATATGAATCTATTCTAAAAACTACACTTGAATTTCCTTCTAAAAAGTAAAGGCAATGTTAGAGGAATCTCCATCCCGCAAATTTCTTTAGTGGCGGGTATCATTGTCCGCAACTTTTCTTTTTTTTTGGTTGGGTTTATTATTCTCTTTACTCTTGCTTTTTAAGAGATTGAATGACAAAGCATTGTAGCAACTCTTCCCACTTTATCTACTAGGTTTTCATGGGAGGTGTTTTGCCACATGTGATCATCCATTTATAGCATAAATAATTCTTCAGTTTGATTTTGATATTATTGACATAATCAATACTTGATTTGGTCTATAGATTTAATTCAAGATAGTTTTTCTTCTTTCTTAATGTTTAAACACCATTTTATAGAATACTTTCTTGATAAGTAGAGTCTATTATGAGTGTCACGTCCAATAAAAACACTCTATGTCCAAATCCATTTAATTTGACATTTATTGAAAAATAAAAGAAGTTTTGCCTTCAATTGAAAAACTAAGGTTAATTTTTTCTTATGTGGAGAGAAGAGATCACCCGTAAGGAATATGTATGCTTGACAAGTTTGGGTGGAATAACAATCTCGACATTAAATTTCTCCCACCACCACCACATATAGAGCCAATTGGCAAACTTCTAGATAATGATTTGTAGCTTTAACATAGTCATCCATGAATGTTTTATTCTTTAGATTAATAATATAAAAGGGTTCTAATCATTATCCATGTAAACACCCAACCATTAAAAGATATCAATCCATGGTTTTAAGCTCCTTTTATATAATAAACTATTCCTTTGTTTCGAAAAAGAGTTGTTATGTTCATCATTATTGGATTAATTTTAGCATATTGTAATAAGATTAAAATTGAGAGTCGTATATATTTCTATCATAACACTCTAGAGAAATGAATTATTTCTCATATGTATTTCTATTAGTGTCCATGGGAAGTTGATTTGTAGTTCCCAGGATTTATCTCAAGGATAATTTCTTGGGTCATTTAATAAAGTTTTTTTGCTCTATTTAGTATATATCTTTAAAATTTTTAAGAGATGACTTGATGGTTCTTCTTAATATCTTATAAGTGATTTTTTTCTAAGGATATGTGGTGTCATTTTTAATTTTGCTAGAAGTATTTCTCGTGAAAATTCTTTTTTCTAAGAGGAGTTTCCTCCATGATTGGTATTTATGGGGAATCATAAGATCGTTTCCTTTCGATTTTATTCACCCTAGTCCTTGTAAAAATTCATGAGTAAAAACATTAGGTGGGGAATTAGTGGTTTTAGGAATTCATTTTATATCAAAGTAGGATAATTAACCTTGCCAATTGACAAAGATTTATTGTGTAGCATGATTGTCTTGCATCTCATTGGATGATGGAATTTACTCCATTGCAATCTATGCATAATAAAAAACTTTAGTTGAGTAAACTAGTTTGAAAATTTTTTGTAGCATTTGATTATGGAAAGCATCTATTTTTCACTTACTGAATACTTTCATTGGGTGGAATACCAACTCCTTAATATATATCAAACAAAATTCTTCTTTAAAATTGATGGTATTTATGTCTTTAAGAATATCTTTGTATCCTAAATTAGTAGCTATAGTTATAATTTCTTTCTTAACTAGCTAGCAGTATTTATAAGATCAATATATGATAAAATTTCTCACCCTATGTATATTTGTTTGAACATTTTTAGTGTGTTTGTTGGTACAAGCTGAAGGATTTTTTTATTAAAACTTCTAATAAATGTGGTAGTATCACCTTTATAATTTTGATATAACCAGCAATGAACTAAAGTAACTCTATAAATCGCTAATGTCAATCGAGTTCCTCAATTATATCTAGGAAATTTGAATCAAAATTGATGCTTTTATTTATCAAAATTACAGTAGCAATAGACATTAAATATCCTAAAAAAAAATTATGCCATTTAATTTTTGAGGTAGAAATGATAAACTCATTTTTTTTATAGTCAACTGATTGTGTCAAGATGTTTCCTTAATACTTTTTTAAGAAGATAAGAGAATTATCAATGCATATAATATTATTTGTAAGGATTAAAATTAACATTCATAAAATTCAAGAATTCAAAGGGTGTGTTTTAAGACTAAAATATCTGACATTCCATTTATGATGACATAATGAAACTTGAAATCATTTTTATATTTGTATTTGCTAATATTTAAATTTTAAATAATTATTTTTTAAAATATAAAAAACCTCTTCAAGGTGATTAAATAAATTTATTTAACTAGAGATAAAATACTATGTTTTGAAACTAAAAGATATGACATTCCATCATGATGACATAATGAAACTTGAAAGCATTTTTATATTTGTATTTGCTAATATTTAAATTTTAAATAATTATTTTTTAAAATATAAAAAACCTCTTCAAGGTGATTAAATAAATTTATTTAACTAGAGATAAAATACTAAATTCATTTTAAAATATTATTCACTAGTTTATAATTGATTATAGTTTTTATTTTCCACATTTTTGGCCAAGTTCATAACATAAATGATGATGCAGCTCTAAGGGGAGTAGGGTTTTTTTTTTCTTATTATTCATTTTGATTAGAGAACATTAATATTATTTTTGAAAATCATAATATCTTTTTATTCATTTGATCGAACCAAGCTTTTGTTTAACTACTTCCCTCACTAAAGACTTCTTCATATAAAAAATAAATGCAATAATTTTTTTTTAATAGAAGACTGATTAGATTTTTACCATAGATAATATCTTAGTAATTTTTTCAAAAAAAAAAGATTTTTTCTCTCGAATTTATAGCAAGTTTATCTGTTTTTGAATAGGCACAATAACAAATTTCTCTTTATGATAATCAATGTAAAAAAAAACTATTGAGTTTATTGATGTTACGAGGAGTAATTTCATTAGGATTAGCAATAAATTTGAAAAAAAAAGGTGGGGGCATATTTAGAAAAAAACATTTATTATTATTTTCTTAACTTTAATTAATTTTCATGTTACCAACTACAACCTACATGACTCACAATTCACACAACTCTCAACTCCAGCCTCTTCAACCTACAGACGTTATTGCAGCTCACTATTACGACATATGTGATCGACTACAACCTATAAGATCCATAACTCATGCAGCTCCCAACTCTGGCCCATATGGCCTCTAGACATTCTTCCAGCTAACAACTATAGTTTATATGACTAACTAAGGCCTGCGTGGTATACAACTCATGTACCTCCTAAGTCTGGCCTATATGGCTACAAAGATTATTACGACTCAACGTTATGACTTATGTAACCAATTACGGTTTAGGTGGTCCATAGCTCATGCAACTCCCAAATCAAGCCTTCATGGTTTAAGGATGTTATTATGGCTCACCACCACAACTTACATGACCAACTATGGCCTTCATGATCCACAACTTTTGTTGCTCCCAACTCTCGTCTCTATAGCCTACAAATATTATTGGAACTCACAAATATGACCAATGTGACCTACTACATGCTACATGGCTCACAACTCATGTAGCTTCAACTTTAACCTTTGTGGTCTACAGATATTCTTACAACTCTCCACTATAGCCTACGTGACCAACAACAACTTATGTGGCTCATAGCTCATGCGCCTCCCAACTCCATATGCTATGGCTTAAGAACATTATTACTGCTTGTCACTATGGTTTATGTAACCAACTAAGACTTACATGGTCAACAGCTCATGTGACTCTCAACTACAACCATTATGGCCTATGGACGTTATTGCAGCTCATCACTATGACCAATGTAACCAATAACGACCTATGTGGTCCATTGCCACATAGATCCCAACTTCGACCCTTATGGCCTATAAATGTTATATCATCTCACCTTTATGTCCTATGTGACCAACAAAAGCCCAATTGGAACACAGCTCCTGTAGCTGCTTACTATTGCCTTTGTGTCCAACCAACAGTTCTAACACAATCATCCATGACTTACATTGAATACTACTATTAGTTTCAATTACGACATCTACGATAAGTTGTCACTCTAAACACCATTTACAACATTCATGATGGGCTACTGCCGTCATAAAAATAGACAACAATCTTTGTGGTCAGTTATAACTATTATTATTGAACTATTAATGTACATTAATATTATAATTCCATCTTTTCTAATTCAACAGGAGAGTGGGTATATGTACACATTTAACTCCTTCCTTATTTACAATTAGGTTTCTTACATACTCTATAAACAGAGTCCTGCCCCCTTCATGAAAATGGGAGACAGTTGGACTAGAAGTTAGATCAGGAGAAAAAAAGGATTTAGCTTTCAGTGTTGTTTCAGACTGGAGACACAATGAACATTTCCCACCCCCATAGCAATTGACCAATATAGATCACCACTCATTTTCCACCATTGACCACCGTCAGCTCCTTATGTATGTTTCTGTTCTTTTTTTTTATTATTTCAAAGGAGTCAAAAGTTTCTTCGTTATTGTATATTTCCTTTTTTCTAATAAGTCTTTCCTCCAGATCATGTGCATGATCAAGATAAGTGAGGAACCAAAAAAGACAGATATATGACTAAGCTGACAAATAAGAGATAGAATGCATAGAGCCTACGTGCAGGAAATCATTCAAGGATAGGATAAGTATGTTTGCCAAAACAAGACTAGGCGAAAGCACCTTGGACTAATATCCTCGAACGAATATCTACGTAGACTACCCATAACCAGAGATTCAAGTGTGTTTGCCTCTTCTAGAGTTTATAACGCTTTTGAGGGGACATATCCCACTTGGTTAATTACATCAATGAACATTTCCCAAGAATACTCTTGGTCTAGAGAGTTTTGTTTCACAGGGGAATGCTTTGATGTTTTTAAAGCTCCCGCTATGCCACGGGGCAGAGAGTGATTCTTTCATGGTCCTACATGGGTAACAAACTCATTGGCATATGGAGCCTACAAAATAACCAAATCATCGCGAGGTGAATCATGATACATCAAAACACATTTAAATATAAGAGTAGATGACAAATCATCATATTTTAAATGAGCAGTAGATCATCGGCAATCAGGCCATAAAGATGATACCAACAAAGGAAAAAGGAGCGATAGAGGTCAATAGGGGGTAGTTAAAGGAAGGGAACAATAATCTCTAGAAGGTAGAGCTAGCTGAGGTAGGGTACCACAGACTCGTCATCCTAAGATACTAGGACCCTAAGTCTACATACTCGTGAAGGTAGTCAACCCAAAATGTCCAAAGTTCCATGGTTAGCAATATGTGAAATGTGTCATCTACGGGGACCTTAGTAGCCCTACGATCAAAGGAAGAAAACCCTATCCTATGAATATCAGGTGGAGCCCCAAGAGGAGGAACTTATACTTGTCGAAGAGGCAAAGATGTTGCTGAAAAATAAGAGAAAGGGAGGTTCAACTGCAAAGCTAGAAACACTCCTAATAAAAGGACTTACACCCCATTTGGGACAGGGAACCTTCTAATGACTTATACACACTTGACACTCACCTAAGTATAAATTTATACTAGGCCAATCGGGTTGGAGAAGCACGGGGGCTTCTCCTCAAGACATGCAAATAATTTAATTATCTAGAGAGAACCTTAGATATTGTGGATGCCCTATTAAATGACTTTGGTTATACTCATGCAATGCAACCCGTATTAAAACTGACCTAATGGTCATGTAGAAAAGTAAAAGACAAATTTAAAATCTTGAATATTTTGATTCTAAATTTTGATTTAGTCTTGAATTTTTTTAAAGATTTTTATGTAGAAATGTTTACAATTTTAAGGTCTTAAAAAGCATAATTTACAATTTTTTGTATCATCCCATATAAATCATAAAGAAACAACGAAAACAACATAAACATGCAGACACACAATAGAAAGTAAAACAACCCTAAAATATTTAAAAGAGGCCAGTGTCGCTGGGTTGATGACATATTCCAGAAAAAATAGGAAAGGTGGTTGGACTACGCATATATATGTCTGGTCTAGATCTGTGCAAAATATAGAATTTAAACTTAAGGTACATGACAATAGCTGCCGCTCCTGGCCCCCTTTCATGTGATTCGATGTGCAATCCACCTTGAAAACCATGTTCATACCTTATTTCTGATACAGACCCATCGAAGAACTTCATCAAATATATTTGAAACAGAAAATAAAGACTCAGCTTGCTAAGGAATTTATTGCCTACTCTCTAACATCCATCATAAGTTTTTACATATGTACTCACATCTCTAAATAGAGTAGGCTAATAAAATCTAGATTGTATAAGCTTAAATGTAGTTCTATCAACTCAAAAATGTCCCTCAAACTCAGAATCATGTCATTTCTAAATAATTTATTGGGCTTCTTTCAAAGGTACATATCTTCAAATAACTTGATCTTTATACTTTTTATATTACTATGAGTCTTCCCAAAGGTAAGATCTTGCATCATGAATAAACTTTTTCCATTGATGGTATGTTAATCCATATGGTAAAATGTCACTACCAATAAAACTCACTATATCAACATACCACAAAAATCACCAAATAGCAATAGCGTACAGTTGTTTGTTAGGAAAAATTTCATTAATTTCATTTTCATAATTACTCAAGTTTTTATATTTCAGTCTAGATAAATGATCAGCTATTTAATTATCTTATTCTCTCATATCTACTACTTCAAAATCAAATTCCTGCATCAGAAGAACCCATCTAATTAATCTTAATTTAGCACTTTTCTTTTACAAAAGCTATCTAATAGCAAAGTGATCAGTATGAACAATACATTTAGTTCCTATGATATAGGGTTTAAATTTATAAAAAACATATACTATTGTTATTAATTCTTTCTCAGTTGTAATGTAATTAATTTAAGCTTCATTAAGTTTACTGACATAATTTATAACTTTAAAAATCTTTTCACATCTTTGTTATAACACTGCCCCAATAACATAATCATTTCGCATCGCACATTAACTCGAATGATCTCCCCCAATCAGGTGAGCCTATAATAAGAACAGTGATTCATTTTTCTTTTAATTTATTAAGGGCTTCTAAGAAATCTTGATTAAAATTAAATACCACATCTTTTTCTAAAAGATGGCATAGAAGATTGGCATTTTTTTAGAAATCTTTAATATATCGCCTATAAAAATCAGCATGTCACAAAAACTTCCAACTCTCCTCACTGTGGCAGGATGAGGTAGTTTAGTAATTACTTGGATCTTTACTGAGTCTACTTCTATGTCATTTTTAATGACCAAGAACTGCCTCCTATGACCATGAATTCATATTTTCCCAATTGAAAACAAAGTTGGTCTCTTCACAGTATTTCAACACCCTATCTAAAGGAACTAAACATGCCTCAAATGAGGTTCCAAACACCAAGAAATCGTCAAAAAAAAAACTGCAATCCCTTTCTTAATTAAATTACAAAAAATAGACATCATGCACCTTTGAAAAGTAGCGGGTGTGTTATACAACCCAAAGGGCATTCTTCTAAAAGCAAAATTCCCATAAGGACTCACGAATGCAGTCTTTTCGTAATCCTCAGAAGCTAAAGAAATTTGGTGACATCTTGAATATCCATCTAAAAAACAAAAATGTTGGTGGCAAGCTAATCTATCCAACATCTAGTCCAAAAGGGTAAGGAGAAGTGATCCTTTCTAGTTGTTAAATTCAATTTTCAATAACAATAAAAAATCACCACCCTGTGACTTTTCTGGTAGGAATTAATTCATTTTGTTTATTCACAACTACTGTTACTCCCATTTTCCTAGGAACACAATGTATAGGACTAACCCAATCACCATCAGAAGTAGGATAGAAAATAGCTGCATCTAACCACTTTAATATCACATTCTTAACAACTTCTTTTATAATTAGATTCAATCTTCTTTGAGGATCTGCCCTTAGTTTATGATTATCTTCTATCAGAATTCTATGCATATAAATTGAAGGATTGATTCCTATAAAATCTGCTAAGGTCCATCTGAAAGCTTTCTTATTATTTTTTAGAGATTCCAATAAATTTTTTTTTTCTTGTGAATGAGTTAAATTTAAGGATATGATGAGTATTAATGTAGTTGAATTCCCTAAATAAGCATACTTTAAATGTGTAGGAAGTATCTTCATCTCAAGTTCAAAAAGTTCTTCAATAGAAGAAATGAGAGGTTTATTATTTTTTGTTTCATCTAAAATCTCAAACCTCTCTTGAACGAATTTTAAGTCTTCAACAAGACATAAATTCAACTCATCTTGGGAATCCATATCATTCTCATAATCTAAATCTTGTTTTTTCTAATTTTCCCTCACAACTATCTCGAAAATGGTTACTAAATAATAATCAATTATGTCCATCAGAAAACACTCATCTCCTTTTCCTTTAGCTAGATATTTCATGAACTTTAAGACATTGAATGTAACTTCCCAATCCATTATTTTCATGACTAACTCACATTTCTATATATCTATCATAGTTCATCCAATAGTAAGAAAAGATCTCCCTAAAATAATTAGAGATTCATTATCTTCCTCCATATCTAATACAATGTAGTCGACTAGGAAGATAAATTTATCCACTTTAACTAATACATCTTCTATAACCCCCTTTGGATAAGTGATTGATTGATTAGCTAACTGAAGGGTTATGGTAGCTAGAGAAATCTCTCATAAACCCAACCTTAAAAAAATTAATAATGACATAAGGTTACTAGCTCCTAAATAAAATAAAGCTTTTCCAAAGAATCTTTCACCTATCGTGCAAGGAATAGTAAAGCTCGCAGAATTTTTAAGCTTTTTAGGAATCTTTTTCTAAATTATAGTGTTGTACTCCTCACTAAGTGCAACAGTCTCGTTATCTCTGAAATTTTTGTTCTTATTAAGATGTCTTTCATAAAATTTACATAGTTAGACATTTGCTCCAAAGCTTCATCAAAATGAATATTTATAGTTAACTTCTTAAATATTTCTAGAAATTTTGAAAGGTTTTAATCCAACTTCTTTTGTTTAATTCTTTGAGGAAATGAAGGTGATGGCTTTTCTAAGTTAATCCTAGTAGGAGAAATTGGTTTTTTGAGTTCCTTAGAAATATTTTCTTCATATCTTTCAGTTTTTACAGTCTTTGTCTCAACCTCAGTCTCATTTTGAACTTCATCCTCTAAATCTCTTCCACTTATTAGTTTGAGAATTTTAACTTGCTCTTTAATCTTCTCTTTAGGGTTTATCTCGATGTTGCTAGGAAGAGTTCCTTGGCGTATATTGCTGAGTGAGTAAATAATTTATCTCAGTTAATTCACCATATTTTTTATCGTCACACCTTCTCCTTGCAATTGATTTCTCATTTACATCATAACTTCCTCTATAGACAACTTCTTCTTCTTAAATTGTTGATTTTTGTTAAAGACTGGTGGATACGAAGGACTATAATTGGTACTACCATGGCTATTTCAGTTTCCTACAAGATTTACTTGATTATTTCCTCATTATTAGTTTCCACCTCTAGAATTATTATTCTAGTTAAAGTTATGGTTGTTCTTCCAACATAGGTTATAAAAGTTACAATAAGGGTTGTTAGGTCTATTGTTAATTGCATTTAAAGTCTCAAATGATGAAGTGCTCGAATCAACCATCTGTTCTAGTGAGTTTTCCTCAATTACAAGTGTAATTTGAGTTTGGTTCATTCCAAATTGATCTAGCTTTCTAGATATTGCTGCAACCTGAGAAGCAAGAATTAAAATCACGTCCGTATCATGAACACTAGCTACCTTTCTAGGATGTTCCCTTTCAGAAGGCCATTAAAATTTATTTGTAGCCATCTCTTCAATCAAGGAGTAAGCTTCATCAAATGGCTTCAATATGAGTGAAACTCCAGCAACAACGTTAATGATATATCTAAGAGATCCTACTAACCCATTATAAAAGGTTTGAATGATTAATCAATCAGACAAAAGATGATGTGGACACGTCATAAGGAGTTCCTCAAATCATTCCCATGCTTCGTATATTGATTCACCTTCATACTGGCAAAATGAGGTAATATCATTTCCCAGTTTAGCAGTTTTTAAAGGTGGAGAATACTTAGCTAGGAATTTCTGAGCTAAGTTACCCCAAGTTCTGATATATCTAGTTACTAACAAATTCAACCACATTTTAGCTTTATCCTTTTAAGTAAAATGGAAAAAGCCTAAGTCTACCAGCATCGTTTGAGACATCGTTATACCTGAATGTGGCAGAGAGTTTTAAGAGACTTGCTAAATGTAAATTTGAGTCCTCAGATGGAATTCTGTCAAACTAGTTGTTCTGCCCATCTGAATAATAACATAATTCAATTTAAATGTGATAGCTTCCACGATAGGAGTTTGTATACTTAGATGAATTTTATCTGTTGTAGGATTTGTATAATCACTTATTGGTCTATGTGTGTTATGAGGTTCATTTTCAGATGTTTGATTATCTAGGTTTTTCTATTAATTATTCTCCATTTCTTCTACAAATTGGTGAGGTCGTTTTTGTTTTTTAATCCTTTTAATTGTTCTTTCTAATTTAGAATCTTAAGGTACAAGTCCTGAAGATCTTGAACTACACATACACAACTAAAATCTCAATAAGTAAATTATAGATAAACACACAAAACAAACACTCAAATATATATTTTTTTACTTTTAACACACAAACAAACACTTACACAGAGAAACTACAATACAATTATCCAAAACTAAGTTTAATTAGTTCAGTTAAAATTTTTGTAAGTCAAATTAACCGTCGCACATCCCCGACAACGGCCCCAAAAACTTAATCGACTTTCGGTATACCCAGTGATATATGGATGAAATATTATAATTCTAAAGTATATTTTATAAATTTTATAACTAGAGTTTTTCCACGATTTAGCACCACACACTAGGTATTTTATGCAAGTACACATATCATTCAAGTAATATAAGAGTTTCTTTAGTCCAAAATATCGATCCTACAGAGAATGCTGTTAAATTTAAAAACTTCAGAAAAGTTCTAATTGAATAAAAAGAGTCTTAGCTTGGAAATTAGTTCGATTTAGGTTGTGTTAGTGAATTCAACCAAACTATCACTAATCCTGTAAATTTACTATAAAGCTAATTTTACTAAGGTTAAAGAAGTTGAGATAAATCAAGCTATTAAAATATTATACTTTTGCAATGAAAGAAGTAATTTGTGTGGGAGTGAAACACTTAGAATTTACATTGAAATTTGTGACAAATGGGAGCATTTATCTTCTTTATCCTCTTCCGAGTGCATAAAGAAGTTAGGTTTAACTAGGTAAGTTTCTCCTCGTCACCCTATAATCCTCCCAGTCAACCACAATAAATTTATCTCCCTATATATTTGCATTGATCTAAGGATTATGTTTCCTTCACCATATAGAAAAATGTGGTTTCAACTAGATGTTAAAGCCATAGCCCTCCCGAATCTATATGGATTCACAACATATTTTAACATACCAAATGACCATATCAAAATGTAAATAAAGAGCAAAGTAAAAACCATCACAATAATAATTGATAATGCATTCTAAATGTATTCACATACCTACACATATTATCAATTCATCACAAGAGGAACCAAAAATCTACTCACAATGCATTTAATAAACATAATAACACACCATCTTATAATAAAGCAAAGTCATACAAAATGAGTTTACATGAAACTCCAAAGTTAAGCATGATTATGATGGAGTAATCCTCGGATGGGTGACCTCCTAAGAAGTTGCACCAATAGGACAAAATTGTGAAGCCGTTTGGCCAAAGCGGACAATGCCTTGTTGGGTGAGAGTTTGGTTTGTCACAAAAATTCTTCCGTTTCACGTGACTAGAACGGAAGAATTTTTACCCTTAATCCCAAAAAAAAAAATCAAATTATTATTGCTCTTTAAATTGAAAAACAAAGCTATGTCACTTGTGTTGAATACATGACATGGTCTCTCATGTTAGACGATGGTGTAGTTAAAAATAACATCATATTTCTAAGATGTTATTTTAAAGCCTCAAGCTGAGCTCCAACAACTAGTTTTGATATGAACTATGCTCTAGTTAAGCTCCGATAGAATCATAAAGGCTCAAACTGACTCGAGCTCTCCATAAGCCCAAATTCTTGCTCAGCTTATTATTTAATTAGCAATTTTGCCTTTGCAGGCCTCAAAATTACGAACAAAATAAAATTAATTTATTGAGCCGGGAGAGTGTCATGTAAATTATTTTCAAAAATGACTTACTTGTAACTAAAATATAGATACAATGTATGAAAATCATGTTAGGAAACACATATATTATCTTGGATGACAATCAATGTTTTTGACAAAATTATGTACCACACATCTAAAATTTTAATCTTAAGCCTGACACATGTAATCTAAGAAATTCTTTCCTTTTGAAGAGAATCATGATTTACATATCATAAATACTAGAATGATTATGGACATCACATCTCAGCATCCAATTAAATTCTTTATCAAATCACATATTCTTCTAAAATAAAAATAATAGATATAATTAAATAAAAAAAAAAAATAATAATAAAAGAAATAGGATACCTAATGAAGTTTAGTTGTAATAGTGGCCCTTTAATTCAAGCACAACAGTTCATAATAAATTTGACTTTCCCAAATGCTAAATCAAACTCATGCCACTATAGTAAATTGATTTTTTAGTGTCACCATCGTAATTAGGAAGCTTTTCGTGCTGTCACTTTTACAAACGATTAACTTTACGGTGCAGTTAATCCCAACCCATCAATTTCAACTGCTGTGCTTGTTTCCAACGCAATCTCATGTTTGTTTAAAAAATTCTAATCAATCCAAACCACATTTTGAACTTTGCTCTTGATCCAGCCATCCAGCCATCCTCTTTATTCGACGATGCTTAATACGCACATTAGTCCACATGCTTGAACCAGCCAAAAATGGTTTGGCAAAAGGCCATGGAGCATGGATGCTTTTGCTATAAAAAATTTAAGAATGACAATTATAATTATTAGAAGAAATAGATATAAAACTATTCTTCAAAAACTATTGTTAAAAAATTTATGATAGTTATTAAAATTTTTTTAAGCTTTCTGGTAGGCATCGCAGACAAAAACATAGCTTTCAGATGCAATTTTTTAAGAATATTGATAAAATGTAATTTTGCCAAAAAATACAACCACGCGACACTACACCGCCACGGCACAACTGACTCAAATGATATTATCCTAGATTAATGGTTTGTTTGTAACAGCGGCAGTTATTTGATGGTGCAGCTATAGAAAAAAAATAATTATTTAAAAAATTATGATGATTATTTATAATTCTAATTTATTTTGAAAAAGCCATTTCATAGCTTCCTAATAGCCACAAAAATTATGGAGATCCAAAAAAAAAAAAAAAAAAACTCACATAAAACTCAGCAATTTAAGCACCCCAAATGTACCCTAAAACCCAAATGAGAACCCCAAAAAAAATAAAAAAAATAAAATCCAAAAAATCGTTTAATTATTGCGTGCAGAGAACGCACGCAAAGCTGCATAGGGTTTAGAGCTGCAGAGCTTTATGCGCTCTCTCATCACAGCCACGTGATAGTAGGTCCCACTATCAGACAAAATATCAAGCCAACAATTTTGAAAAATTATTTAATATTCATTATAAAATATCATGGAACAAATCGATCGAAATCCCCTGCAACCGTCCTCTGCCCTTCCTCCACTTAACACACCACCACTCTTAACTTTAATCCAAACAACATTTTATAACTCCATGACCAAATAAAAAAGAAAAAAAAGAAGAGAAAGCAGCAGCAAGAACCCCCCCACCAAACCTCCACTTCCTCATCACTTCTTCTGCTCCTCCTCCTCCAACTCAAAAGCCGAAGTCGGAAAAGACCGAGAAAGCCCAGCCGGAGTCTTAAAAGTAATCTTCCCCGAAGCCGGATCATCAATATACATATCGGAGAGCGAAATCCAGATCAGTATCTCCTTACTCTTCACTCCACTTATCTTCTTCATCCGCCGGTCTTCCACGAACGCCGTCACCTCCGGCGCGTACGAGACAAGCCGTCCGATCTTCTTGAAGGTGTGATCGGTGCGCTTCTTCTGCTTGAGCCATACGAAGCCGGTTTCACGATTGTATCCAACTTCCTCGAGATCGTTTAGAGGGAGGAGGCCGCGGGGAAGGTGGACGAGCTCGAGGAGTTCTATGGATTTCGACCTGCAGATCTCGTCGCCGTGGTAGATCTCGGCGCCTTCGCGGTGGGTAGCAATTAATTGCTGTGTGGCCATCAGATTATATTAGGGCTCAGACTTGGATTTGGGAATGGTTTTTCTGCGGTGATGGGGTTTCGATGGAGGGCGGTGGGAGGGGGATTGCACTGAGTGCCGAATATATAGGATGAGTAAGAGATAGATTTAATTACGGAAGTACCCCTGAATTAGTCGAGAGTTATGTGGGTGCCGGTCATAAAGGTAGGCGGAGGGGCGATGGTTGGAATTGGTTGGGCAAATTAAATGCCTTCGTGCTTTTGTGTAATAGTTAAGAGGGTACTGATATGTATCTCTTTAATTATAAAATTTACTGTTCAGACTTTCGACGTAGCTTTATGGCGGACTATAATAATAAATCGTCACGTGTATTCTATCACTGAGGTTATTTCAGAATCATTGAAATGAAATCGTGAAAGTTAGACATTCGACGTAGTTATTTCAGGGTTATTGCGGATTCTGCAGTTTCACTTAAAATATCTTTTTAGGTATAACACATGGAAAAAATATCACATCAGTACTACGCACGTAAAAATAACGTGCGTAGCCAATCAATTCACGCCACGATATCTCCCACGACAGAGAAAAAAAAGACGGCGCAGTAACACGGAGAATATTCCCTCCTGTGTTATTCATGTGTTGTTATTCACGTGTTATTCATGTGTTATTGATGTGTTATTGTGTTATTGTAACACCAAGAATATTCTCAGGACAAAATAACACATGAATAACACACAATAACACTTAAATAATACGAGAAATATTTCCGACAGAAAAAAAAACAGCGCAGTAGCACGAGGGAATATTCTCTCTCGTGTTATTCTTGTGTTATTGTGTGTTATTCATGTGTTATTGTATTATTATAACGCCAGGAATATTCCCAGAACACAATAACACATGAATAACACACAATAACACACGAATAACACGAGGGGAAATATTTCCCGTGTTACTGCGCCATCTTTTTTTTCTGTTTCGTGCGGGGTATCGTGGCGTGAATTGATTGGCTACGCACGTTACTCTACGTGCGTAGTACTGATGTAATATTTTTTCAACACACATGACGGTATATTACTGAGAGTCCGGAATTACTTATGAAGTCCTTATAAAAAATTTTCACCTTTTTAAAGGGGCATTTTCTTTTGAAGCTTATTCTGAACATTTCTATCAAGCCTTTACTTCGGTATTAATGCTTCTAAAAGAAATTTGGCAGAAAGCAAAAATCGTTTCATGAAACGTATGATTTGGAAAAGATAATGAAACAGAAAAGCCTCCGAATTTGGGAAGTCGTATTTCGATTGGATGAGTTCAGTTTTTATTCTTCTATTCATATGGCTATTTGGTAATAATGCGGCAATTGCGGTGGTCCGTCTTTACGTGGTTATGGAGATTACAATATTTGCTTGCAAAAATTAGACCGAGTTGGTGGTGGAGGACGGCATTCCTAAATGGCATGAATAATGGTTATGTGCCTGCTGGGTTGCATCATCAGTTATGAAAGGATACACGCGCTAGGCATAGAAAATAGTTCCTTTTTCTTCAAGTTATAAATGTATGTTACATTTTTTGTGATTTATTCTTCATCATAATACAGTGAAAGTCATATGTTTTTGCCATCCCTCCCTCTCTATTCTCAATCTTTTAATCATGCTTTCTCTCGCCGTCTTTCGCTTTCTTTCACTATCCTTCCCAATATCTCTCCTTCTTGGTTCTCCCGCTCTTGCTTTCTCTCACTCTCCGTCACTTTCTCATACACCTAACCCTCATAATCTTAATTATTAGCAGAGATCTATCAATGGCGAAGCTCAATTTCGATCAGTTGTTACTCGTCACGATCAGTATAGCTTGCCTCTTGAATTTTTGTAGAGATAAAATTGAGTTTTTGATGAAGCGGCGCAGTAAAAGTTCTTTTATTTATTTTCAGTCTGGTTTGGCATTGCAGATTTTCCCTGAATCTGCAATTATCAAAGTTTAGAAGGGTGCCAGTGAAAAACAAAGAATGAACATGAGATTAATAGGTGTATTTTTATATAAGAATTACAGCCCTATTTCAGTAGCGTAATTTTTGGGCCCAAGAAGGAGAGTGAAAATTAAATGTTTATAATAATGGTGAACAAGGGCTCTCCTAAAAACAATTTTTACTTTTGGTTGAAGCTCATGTTCGGCTCGTTAGTCAAATATGAACAACACAAACAAATATTTGTTCGTTCGTATTCGGCTTGTTTTAGCTCGAAATACTACTAATCAATTATATATATATATATATATATATGATGAATAGTACTTTTAAAAAATTTAATTGACTACAAGACTACAAAGATTTATAATCAATTAAAAGCTTTAATTAAGAAAATAGTAAAAAAAAGTTATTAAATTAGATTCGAATGATGTTTTAAATCTTGCCCCAATCCAAAACATCTTATGTCTACGTGATTAGTGTTGTCAAAACGACTCTTTGTTCGTGAATGACTCGTGTTCGGCTCGCTAAGCAAACGAGCCGAACACGAACACGAACACATTTTTTGAGCTTGAAATATAAACAAGCCGAACACGAGCTGAGCTCGGGCTCGCTCGTGTTCTACTCGTTTACACCCCTAATAATAATATGAAA
>NEWO01000223.1:338921-365703 GCA_003013225.1 Phalaenopsis aphrodite
TATATATATATATATATATATATATATATATATATATATATATATATATATATATATATATATATATATATATATATATATATATATATTTGTGTATGTGTGTGTGTGTGCGGGGTGGGGGGCAGCCAGGAGAGAAGATGATTTAGTAGGCTTGGACCCACTTTAGATAGTTTGAGAGTCCACATTTATCCGCCCAACACATGTTGGTCATGAGAAATATAACTCCATGATGGACGAAAATCAGCTGCCTTCTCAAAGGGTCACCAAGATGAACCTCACACGAACAATCAATCAGGATTCCTCATCCAGGCGGGGCAGATGTTAGAAGCCGCCTAAATCTTAGATAGACGTCCGATACCTTTCAGTCAACCCTTTATTTCTTGCAATGAAGATCTGCATAGATTTTGTTTGTGGTTTTCTCGAATATGCATGACTAATTTTTTTTCGTTTCTTTGTGAAGTAGAGATAGTGGTTTTTCATCATTTTTTTTCCAAGATATTTTTCCAGTAATATTTTATTGAGTTTTCATGGTCTATGACCTATGTTGTTGGTTAACCTAATAACTTGATTTACTCTTAGTTTGGTCAACTAGGATGTTCAAATATTTCATGAAGCTACAACTTCTAATCTCTGTGTAGTGAAAATGAAGGGCTAATCACAAAATTTTGAGGGAATAAATATATTCCAATATAATTTTGCAATCATTTGAGAGGATCATAACATTTATGCGGAGTGCCATTAGGATTGAGCAAACCTTTACTTCATGGATTCTAGGTTTCTTTTGACTTATACATAGACATAAATAATAACATATATCTGATTGACAACAATCACGTAGGGAAACATTTAGGAAAACCACAATCACCATGATCCCTAAATTACAGAGGCTTGAGCCTCATCCATTTTGAAAGAACTCTTAAGATTTTCCCCTCTTTCCTTGCTTCCTCTGCCTGAGATCTATCTTGTTTCTTTAGAATTTCGGGATTTAAACCTTCTTTATAAAACCTCTATGTCAGGTTCACCAGATTCTTAAATTAAAGAAACAATTGTTAAAACTTTTATCGTGTGATCGGCTCATGAGAAATTTTTCTAAGGGTTCTCTGGTCATAGTGAACCTACCAAAATTTTCTTGGATTTTTCTAAACAACATGCTGATTATTATGATTAATTTAAGCAAATAATGTACATAGAATTAAAAAACATAGATCTCTATCTAGAGGTCTTCTCTGACTTTGAAAAAATCAGGGAATGTTCCCCTTGATAGAGTACAACATGCCAAAATTTCAAGCCATGGTGAAATACCTATATGCATGAAGAATCAAAAGACTCAAAATAGTGTTTAATTAATTAAAAATAAAATATGTATCAAATATACTTCAAACTATTTCCACATTGTTCACTGAGCAAGAGGGTATTTTTATTTTATTTTTGTGATTTTTCTACGCCAAGATATGAATTTTTGAAGTTAAGGGTCATTTTCTGAATCTTTTTAATTCCCTATTTATCTATTTAAACACGTGGAGCCACATCATCCTAGGCAGCTCTGAAGCTCCACGCGACGCACTCACGTTCGACGCCGTCATCCACTTCAGCGCTGACTCGGCCCGCGTTTTATGTCCCGAAGCGTTGTCCGACTTCATCTTGATCGTCCATCCGATACACGCTTGATCGAACGACGCTCCGTCATCGTCCCCGATAGCCTAGCCTGAGAATCGTCCATTTTCCAAGCTAGATATCTCCCTCATTTCTCAACTAAATTAAGTGAATTTTTTTTTGAATGCTCATCTAGACTAGAGGAACATATCCATACGGTTAAGATGCCATGAAATCAACTCAAAGTAAATGAAGAATCTAAATAGGCTCAGGATGAGGAGTTCAATGCCTTTGCTCTGAGAAGGGAAGCTTCAACCAGAGATGCTTGGGACGTTCGTTGGAGACCAAGGAGACTACGAATTGAGCCTCTTGCTGTGGTGTAAGGCCTATATATGAATTTGACCAAGCTCAATTTTAGGTGTTGATCAAAGTCTATGCTAGGGGCTCAGTGGAAGGGTCATTTGATGTGGTTTTGTCTTCTTTCAGTGTTGAGAAGGTGTGGGTACAAGTAATTGAAGTTTGGTGGACTGTGGGAGTGTAATGAGCTCTATCTTAATTTTAGGCAGAAATTTGAACTCAAAATTGGGCTTCCACAGTGGGAATCTGTGGGGGAAGATGATTGGATTGCACTGAGGAGGTCTCAAAGAAGCTCTGTGAGTGATTTGTGAAGCTCTCTCTGAAAAAATTTAAACGCTCTCTCCATGGTCGTGGAGGTGAGTTTTTTATAAAATGGCTAATGGGTGGTTGTCATGGCAATTGAGGGGTGCAATGTGGTGCTTAGGTAGGGGGCAGAGAGGTTCTAACATCTCATTTGGGTGAGGTGGCCTCTTGGTTTGATTTGGGTGAAGTTCGAGGGTAGGTGGCCCTTGGTTTTGGCTTTTCCGGCGACTAGGTCGGAAAAGTGATAGGGAGTAGAAAATTAAGTGATTAAATTTTATAAAATATATTTTTAAAATTATAAATATTTAAACCCTAAATAACTAGGTTTATCATAGAGAAAGTAGTGGTCAAGTTTTTGACATTGTTACTAAGGAAGTGTGACGGTTAATTTGACTTTAGGAAAATCTATGGTGAACTAATTTGACTTAGTTTAGAAAACTCGTAGTGTTGTATTTCTGGGTGTTAAGTGGTTGTTGTGTGTTGAAATTATTTTAAAAATCTAGGAAATTTTTTTTTAATTTAGTATTAGTGCTTTTTGTGTTTTATTTTAACTTTATTTAGTTTTAATAGTGTCTACGTAATTGAGGATCTTCGGGACTCCTGTTGTACGATCTGAATTAGAAAGAACTATTAGAAAAATTAGAAAACAAAAAGAATCTCAATTTGTATAAGAAATGACAAATACATAACATAACAACTTAGATAATAAAACAACTAAAAATGAACCTCATAATGTACAATGACCGTTAAGGGATTACACAAACCCTACTGTAGATGAAATTCACCTTAGTATATATAAACTCCTGCCGACTTTGCAGAGCACCCGCGCCCAAACCGTTGAATTAATTCAGTATGAATTTTCTTGTTTTTGTCAAGCGCTGCCTATAAATTTACTCATTATGCTGGAATTAGGGTAACTGGGGGGGGGGGGGGGGGAGGCAGTAAGCAAGGTGAGATTTTGATTAGAGAGTTCTCTTCTTAGGTTTTTCTCCTTTCTTTGGATTGAAACCTTAAGGGTTGATTTTCCCCTTTGAATTCTTGTGAGTTCTTGAGAGAATTGTTATATGAGAGGAAGAGGTATTACTTTTGTTGAGAGAACAAACCATTGTTGTAAGTTTTACTTTCGTTTATCTCTTGCAATGAAGATTTACATGGATTTTGTATTTGTGATTTTCTCGAATATGCATAACTAACTTTTTTCGTGTCTTTATGACGTAGAGATAGTGGTTTTCATCGTAAATTTTTAAGATATTTTTCCAGTAATATTTTATTGAGTTTTCATGGCCAATATTGTTGGTTAGCCTAATAACTTAATTTACTCAGTTTGGTCAACTAGGATGTTAAAATACTTCATGAAGCTACAACTTCTAATTTCTGTGTAGTGAAAATGAAGGGTTAATCACAAAATTTTGAGAGAATAAATATATTCCAATATAAATTTGCAATCATTTGAGAGGATCAGAACAGTTATGCGGAGTGCCATTAGGATTGAGCAAACCTTTAATTCATGGATTTTAGGCTTCTTTTGACTTAGATATAAACATAAAGAGTAACATATCTCTGATTGACAACAATCACGTAGGGAAACATTTAAGAAAACCACGATCACCATGATCCCTAAATTATAGAGGCTTGAGCCTCATCCATTTTGAAAGAACTCTTAAGATTTCCCCCTTTTTCTCTGCTTCCTCTGCCTGCGATCTATCTTGTTTCTTTAGAATTTCAGGATTCAAACCTTCTTTATAAAGCCGCTATGTCAGGTTCACCAGATTCGTAAACTAAAGAAACAATTGTTAAGACTTTTATCGTGGGATCGATACACAATATTCTTTAATTGTATTATTATTTAACACGTATACTTGCGTTGTATGACCAACTTACTCCACAGTAAGTTTAGACACATCAAGTTTTTGTCGCCTTTGCTGGGGAGATGCATTACTAATTATTTACGGTGCTAGAAAAATCTTAGTTAAAAACTTAGGATCTAAGTTTGACACTTTTATTTTCTTATTTTCTATGTTATTTTATTTATTGTTATTGCTGCATGTGTATTTCTATTGTGTTTCTTTGCAGGTGTTGAAAAATATAAAAAGCTAAAAATATCAACAAAGCCAAAAAGCTAGAAAAATATTTTCCTGTAAATTTATCTTTCGCTTCTTTTTGCTTTCTTTTACATATTGTGCGTTGCATTTGCATGCTAGCTTATTGATTGACTTGTGTGGGTCAGTGTGATTGTTTGTTATATAATTTTAATTTGTACTTTTTATGCACAAGGGAGTTGAGGCTGACCTCGCCCCTTTCGACCCTGAGATCAATCACAATATTAGACGTCTTAAGAGATCACACTTGTTTTTTGAAATGCCTATTAATATGGTCAACCCTAACACTCCCACATTGAAACCACTTAGGGAATATGCCAACCCTTATATTGAAGAGATCCACATGAGCATAAACTACTCATCAGTAGAAACCAACACTTTTGAATTGTAACCTGTTAGAATCCAGATGGTTCAAAAAAACCAATTTGGGGGACTTTCCTCTGAAGACCCCAACCTTCACCTAAACAATTTCCTTGAACTGTGTGCCACCTTTCGGTACAACGGTATCCCCAATGATGCTGTTATACTGAGGCGTTTTCCCTTTTCCCTAGGAGATAAAACTAAGGTGTGGCTTAACTCCCTTGCACCGGGATCAATCACTGCGTGAAATGACTTAACACAAGAATTCCTAGAAAAATACTTTCCTTCATCCAAAATTACAAAACTGAGAAAAAATATTACCCCATTCACTCAAATTGATGGAGAGTCCACTTATGAGGCTTGAGAGAGGTTCAAGGAATTACTTAGAAGAGCCCACATCACACCTTATCTGGTTGGAGATAATTCAAACCTTTTATAATGTATTGATAGGTTCCTTAAGATTCATAGATGATGCTCCTGCAGGAAGATCATTAATGTCTAAACCATTTGATGAAGCATATGACCGCGACTTTATATATGCTTAAAAATATAAGTATTTAATAGTGCTGCTAAAAGATTTAATTCCTCAACAACTGTACTAAAACTTTAATAACAGTTATAGATTCGATAAATATAGACGTAATAAATATTCAATAATTGTAAAGTCACACTTATCAACGCAAGTATACATATCGCTCAAGTAATATAGGGCTCTAATGAAGTCCTAGATATCGATCCACAGGGAGTAAGATTAGAACTACGAACTAAGATTTTAGAAAAACAATACTTTAATCACAACAACGAAGTTCAATTTGCTTATATGTCACTAAGAGAAAATTGAAATAAATATGTAATTTTAATAACTATTAAATAACAAATTATACTAATGAAGGTTCAAATATGATATTCAATATATATGAAAGCATCATTCTCCTTGTCAAGAAATTATAGTGAATGGATAAAGTGAATTAATTCAAATTATATTGTGTCAAATAGGAGCATCCCTATTCTTTACCCTTTGGTCTAGGAATAAAGAACATTGACTAATCCTACGCTTGTTTACTGAATCTGCGGCTAGGCTGAGAGGATACCAGCTCTCACTTCGGAGCTCTCACGTTCCCCTCACCTGAGGGCTAACATCTACACTTAAGCACCCAAACGATAGGACCAAATTGAGGATTTTAGTCTGTCACTCTAAAATCTCCAATTCTACGCCCGATAATTTTATTTCCCTATTTATTTGCACCCAACTTCCAAGGGTTTTGACCTCCCTGAATCTTGGATGTAATCTTCACTTTAGTTGCAAAACTCAACATATTTTAACATATCAATTGGTCAGATTGAAAGTAAATTAAGATCGAAGTGAAAAGATCATCACAATTTCTTAAACATTTTCATGGCTTCACCAATTGAAATCACCATTTCATAAATCTAAAGACAAGGAGAAAGACAGAGAAATCTACTTAGATCTCATGGGGAAAACACAACAAAACTCAGAATTCATATATAAAATGAAAGTCATACAAACTACAACAATAAATAAACTTATCTCTACTTTCTCCCCAAGAGAACTCTTCGAAGTTCCTCTGAATCTCTTCCTTTCTTTACAACACATAGAATTCCTCTTTGAAGTGGTAAGGAGGAAGAAATCTCTCACTTTCCTTCCACTCTTACAATCTCTCAAAGAATTCATCACAATTTAGACTCTCTAAACTTGTTTCACACTTCAATTTTGAGTCTCTCCTCCTCTGCTTTCGGCCAAAGTCTTCTCTTTAAAGATGTGGATAAGCTTTCCCAAGAGTTGTCTAAGCATCCCTTCAAAATTTGTCCTCATCCAAAGCCTAGTTGGTCATAACCTCCGAGTTCGCCGTTGGCGGCCTCGAGGGCGCCGTCGACGGACCTTCTTAATGAATTAATTCTGGAGTCTCGAGAAAATCTCACCGTCGGCGCCCTAGTTCAATTTTTCACATTTTGGTCCTTTTTCGCTCCAAATTTACTCTTTTTTGCATTTTTTTTGCTCCAATGACCCTAACTCATCACTCCTGTAAGAAAACATCAAAAAATACATTTCTTTAAAGTACAATATCATAAAAAATAGTATAAAACATGTATGAAAATCTCAACATATTTTCATTTGGTCAGCCTACCAACTGATAGAAGGAATGACCATGAATAATTTATAATTGTTTGCTGAAAGCGTTACATTCAGAAAATATCAAGTGTGTATGAATATGGCGTGTTAGCTATTTGATACACCTAAAATATATAATATTTTTATACATATTTTTGAGATATTGCGCTTTAATGAAAAATATTTGTGTGTTTTTTTCAGGTATGGATGAAAAATGCTAAAAAGAGTGAAAAAGGTCAAATTTATAGTAAAAATGACGAAGGTGCAAAAATAAACTAGGGCGCTTAAGCGCATAACACTGGCCCCTATGCGCTAGAGAGTCACACCTAAACACCAGATACCCCGTACATAAGCACCAGAAGTAGTTATTTAATGAATCACTGAATTTAGATGAATTTTTGAAGAGGTGTTTGAAGCAACCCATGGTAAAAACGTTAGAAAAAACCCATGGACATGAAAATTCATTCAATTGGCTTTTGAAAGGAGGAACTTCTAGAAGATTTATTGAATGGAGACACATTTTGAAGACACACCAAGACACCATTTATATTTTTATTCAAGAAGACTTGGATCATCAAAGGAGGAGACCAGCCATTAGACATCCATAGTCATCATTCATCCCAGTAACCGCCGTCGCCCCCAACCACTTTCTTTTTATTTTGAGTGTTACTTTGTATTGTGAGTGAAAGAAAAGAATTCAAAGTAACTTCAAGACATTTGATGGAGAGGATTTGAGATAAGTGTTTATCTTTGTGACTACACATGGTTTTAACTTAAATTTCTTATTCATGTGCATGATTTCTACTTTTAAATTCATGTGTGGTTGTGTTTTCTCCATGAATTTTAAGTAGTTTTCTTTATATTTTTCCTTAAAATGATAAGTGATTAACTATTTAAAGGAAGTTGTGTGAAGTATTAGATTTCAATGTTGGAAGAAGTTGTGATGATTTGAAACATTGTACTTCATTTAGTCCTTGATTTGACCAATTAAGATGTTAATACCTTTTGTGAGAACATGTAGAATCCGAGATGGTATTGTCTCAGTCAACAAATGGTTAGAATCACATATTGATTTCATGAATGAGAATGTAGTTCATTGGGTTGAGTGCAAATAAATTGGGAAATAAACTTTTCAAGGGTTAGTGAACTTTAGAGTGACAGACTAAAAACCCCAATTTGATTTATAGTTTTAGATTTTATACGAGATGTTATCCCCTAGGTGGAGAGAGAAGAGAGAACTCTAGAGTGAGAGCTCGTATCTTCCATACCTAACTGGTCTTCAAGATTATTCAAACTATACATTAACCAATGTTATTTATAGCATCTTTAGTAAGAGAAAAGAGTATTATTGCTCATATTTAACACAACACATTTAACATACTTCTATAACAGAATTTCTATACTTATTACTAATTTATGATAAGGAAAAAATATTTTATTTATATTACCTTCATCTTGCAAATATTTATTTAAGTTAATTAATTGCTTACTTTATTTTCATAAATTAAAAATTACAACAAGAATCGAGTTTTCATTCTTGTTATAACATCTTAAGTTTAAGTAAGAATATTTTGCTAAGTAGATTTTTTTCATCTAAACTTTTTAGTTTTTTTAAAGTGCATATCGCAGTCTTCCCTATGAGTTCGATATTTGGGGCTTAATCAAAATGTTTTATATTACTTAATAGCAATACATATACTTGCATAGTATCCCATATTTAATTTTTATTCTAATTTATTTCATAGTGAAAAACTTACCTAACTTTTGCTTTGGATCAAGTTTTTTTTTGTCCCTAATTAAGAATAACTATTAAAGAAATTAAACATATAATCACATACGTCGCATTTTACATCTATATAGAAAGTCAGGATTAAGTTTTTGACACCTTAGGTGGGGAAGCAAAATTTAGAAAATTATAAGAAAAAAAGAAGTTTTTAGAAAACAAAAAATTTCTATTTTTACGAAGTCTTATTTAAACTTTAAGATTTATTATAGAAATATTGTAGCGTTGTTTTTATATTAAGTTCTTGTTTGTATGTTTTGATTTTGTTTTGTTTTATTTTATTTTATGTGTTTTATAGTAATGTATGCATAGTTCGGGTTCCATGTGGTTTAGGATTCTGAATTTGAAAGAATTATTAAAAAAATTAAAAATTAAAAATTACTAAAGAATTTTCAAGAAATGCCAAATCAAAATAAATAAAATGCTGAAAAGTTTAGACCTTTAAGAGATTATGCAAACCCTACAGTGGATGAACTACATTGTAATATTCAAAAACCCGCTGTAGTGGCTAATTCATTTGAGCTTAAACTCGATATTATTCAAATGATATCAAATAATCAGTTTGGGGAGCATCAACTGAAGATCAAAATTTACATCTTGCCAATTTTCTAGAACTATGTGCTACATTTAAATATGATGATGTATCAGATGATGCTATAAGACTTAGATTATTTCCTTTTTCACTGAGGGATAAAACTAAGATATGATTACATTCGTTATCACCTGGATCTGCTTTAAGCCCCCCATACTTTAAAACATATGGTAAAACCTTTTAAACCTTAGACTTTAGGACTGCTACTTCGTCGAGGAGTTTGGAGCTAACTCCATAGGCAGTAATCTACATAACAATCTACAATAGTACATATTTCTTTAGAATTAAATAAATAAGCCATAAGACTTTAATGTTGTTTGTCTAGTGTAAGATAAATCCTCACTTTATCTTTAGGCATTTGTATAGCACTGCTATACATTTTAAACCCTAATTTGCCTTAGATTCCGATGTTGTCTTTCAGCACGACCTAAATTCTCACATCTTCTAAGCTATTTGTATGCATGTAAGTTCAAATTAATAAAATTGGCAGGATGTAACATTTAAATAATTTTTTTTCTCAAAACTGGAGCCAAACTATATGATAGCTTGAAAAGTCACAAAGGTTCTCCTCAAGATCTGTGACAACCCATTCCTCTTATTTGGATTCCAAAACAATGTTCTAAATTTGAGTTATTCCCCTTTGACACTCCTTTGGTCCGATCTTTTGAAAATTCCTACCCTTTAAAATTCTTGAAGACAATATTCTCTGATCTAGATCGAGAGTTTTATTAGGTGACTTCGATTATCTAAAATATAATTACTATAGAGGCTTGCCCATATAGGAAACTTTAAGAACCCAACTTAATATAAACTCTATTTAATTTTTTTTATTTTAAATAGGAAACTTTGTCGGTCAACATAAAAATAGTTTTTCGCAGATATAAACTGATGTCGTAAATTCTTTAGTTTATTTAATTGAACACCACTAACAAGTAATGTGTCTACCCCTCGGGATATATGCATTGCTTACGGTGTTGTGCTCGATCATTTAAACTAATGCATTTATGAGATCGGTTCAGTCTCATATTTTCAAAATTTAAAATATTATTTTTTTCAAAATTACAAACGCACGCACGCACGCACGCACACGCACACACGCACGCACGCACGCACACACACGCACACACACACACACACAAACACACACACACACACACACACACACACACACACACACGTACATATATTAAATTAAAGCAGGCAAAGGGATTCCCATTCCGGAGACCGACAATTTCCATTTTGTACCCGCGCTCAGTCTACCGAAACTAATTTTGCATGAATTTTCTTGCCTCTGTCGAGCCTTACCTATATATTCACTCATTAAACCAGTTTATGGTATTTGGGCGGCTGGAGGCGGTAGGAAATGAGAGATTTTGATTAGAGAGAATTCAAATTTTCTCCTTCCTTAGGATTGAAACCTCAAGGGGTGATTTTTCCCTTTGACTTCTTGAGAAGCTTGTTGTATGTGAGAAAGATGCGCTGCTTTTGTGGAGAGAACAAACCATTATTGTAAGTTTTACTTTCGTTTATCTCTTGCAATGAAGATTTACATGGATTTCATGTTTGTGGTTTTCTGGACTATGCAGAGCTAAACTCTTTTTCGTGCCTTTGTGATGCATGAAATGATTTTTCATCGCATTTTTCTGAAATATTTTTCCTATAACGCTTCTTGAGTTTTTGTGGCTTATATTGTCGGTTAACCTAACAATTTAATTTACTCCTGGTCTGAACAACAAGGACGTTAAACTATTTCGTAAAGCTACGGTTTCTAACCGTTGTGTAATGAAAATAAATGGTTAACCATGAAATTCCGAGAAAATAAACATTCCAATGGAATTTCACAATCATTCGAGGGGATCAAAACATTATTGAGAAAACATTAGTTTCATGGATTCTAGACTTCTATTGGCCTAGACATAAACATAAGGAGTAACATATGCCTGATTGACAACAATCACGTAGGGAAACAATTAGGAAAACTACAATCACCACAATCCCCGAATCACAAAGGCATGGGTCACCACAATCCCCGAATCACAAAGGCATGGGCATCATCCATCTTGAAAGAAATCTCGAAATTTTCCGACTTTTTTTTGCTTCCTCTGCATGCGATCTATTTTGTTTCTTTAGGATTTTAGGATTCAAATATTCTTTGTGAAACCGCCAAGCTAGGTTCGTCGGATTCGTAGATTAAAGATTTTTCTGTTGAAATAACTGTTAAAAATTTTCTCATGGGATCGATATGCGGTACTGTTTAATTGTATTATCACTTAACACGTATGTTTGCGTTGTGCGACTAACTTACTTTGCGGTAAGTTTCGGTGCGTCAACTATATTTTGATACAATTGAATTTGCATATCATTCATTGTTTGCGCATGTCATATGAAGGCATCATCCTTAGCATTTGCATCTACATTTTTGGTGTACTTGCCATGAGCATATGTTATTATATGACCATGATGAATGCTTGCTTGACATATGGATATGGCTAACTCAGCTAGCACTAGCCCATCTCATATATGATTTGGTGTGAGTCATACTAGATAGTGTTTGACACCATTATAATATATTGTTTATATATACACAATCACATCACCTAATGTGACCGCGTATCACACAAATTTTTGCTTGCCTTTCATGCACGATCGTTTACCTCACACGATCATGTTGAATAAGCAAGTCACAAGTATTTATACATGTGATTTGGTATTTGTGCTCACCTAGCATAACATTCCCACCTAAATCATCATTTTGTGCTTGATTTTAATTGCTCACGCCTAATTAGAGTATTCACATCATGAAAAACCACTTAGCATATCACTCATATCTGCTCACACATGGCTCGAGCCGTGGTGTTATACTAAACTACCATGCATTCTTACATCATTGTTGCCTTATTCAATATTGATGACAAATAACCTTTTTTTATACATGTGACCCAGTGTTGATCATAATACTTTTATGAGCATTACTTACGAGTGTATCTTAACGAGTAATTCAAATTATTACATTTCAATCAACATATGTATGATTGTGTTAATGATTCAAGAGATATAATATATGTCACTTTGATCCTTTCTTAAAAAAATTCATATTACCATTATCCATCACATTTTAAATATATTTTTAAACTAAAGCATCCATAATTTAGACAATAAGTTCAAGCTTTAAAATGCATTTTACTTCAAATCCTTAACTTTCATGCCATGTATTAGATCTCTTAGATCTTTAGAATGGCAATAGTGTTAGTGACCACATCAAAATCATACAATAACCTCTACCATATTTATGCACACATATATGTATATGTAAATATAACACTTTGCTCTAGATTTTTGCTAAGAATAAGGTAGAGTGTAGTTAGGTTTTTCATATGTATGACTATTGTTTCTTGATTTGCACATAAATAGTTTTTGTATGATGTCATTCGTGTGTTTACTAGGTGTGAGACTTGCACACTAGTAAATTAGAGGTGATCTTATTGTAGGGAGCCATATACAAAAAAGAGTAATCATGATTTAAGCTAAATCTTTTCTGCAGACCCTAAGTTCTTTTCTCATCAAGCATAATTCATTACACGATTGCATGAAAAAACATGTGCAAACCTTTTCATTGTAGATTTAGTTTTTTAAAAAAATTTCACACGTATTTTGCTTAAAGTCCTTAGGTTGGAGTTTGCATCGTAACTAAAATACAAGCACGGGTTCCAAGACACTTGAAGTACGAAACCACATGATGAGGACCAAATGCAGCATGCCTGTGACTCACACCTTAATTTTGAATTCATATTGTTGTATAAAATGTATGATCATACATGCATATGCGGAGTTTGATCACTATTTTATCTTTTTGGGATATGTTGCCCACCCAACGACCATGCTTGTTTATTTTTTTTTATTCACGAGGCTTGCTGATTTTTATGCTGCGTGTTGAATTTTCTCTTTTTTCTAATTGTGGTTTGTCCGGGATCTTTGCATTTGTGCTTAGGCTCTTTAGGATAAAAATCATTTCCACAAAATCCTAATTAAAATTTATCTTAATTAAAATTTAAGATTAAACTTGAACCCATTTTAAAATCAGCAATTAACTTTATGCTTTACATTTCTTGCATGGCTTTTGGTTAGATTTAAAATGGTTCCGCATGCATGAACATATCTCTAGTCATACCAACAAGGCCTCCACATTAAGAACTTCTTTAAATAATTGCATCATATTTGCATGTTCCGAGGGGGAGTACTATTGCTCTTCCTAGCTAACTAGCCAAGCATATGTTTACACGCTCGGGTGGTTGTCTAGAATGACTAGAATGTTAGAGTCCCCCAACCCATACAAGATGCAAGTCTTTTGTTTGATGGTTCGACTTTGTAGCCAAGCCATTTTTTTCTCTTTCATTCCAGAGGCTTTTCGACTATTTTCTTGGTATGTATAAATCTCGCCTCTATGAATTCAATCCAATTAGGGTCATAGGAAAATAGATGTTTCCTTCTCTTGACTTTAGAGCTATCAGAATTTCTTTAACGGTGCAACACATAAGTTGCTGATAATGGATCTTTGGTAGGGTTGGGTGGACTACCTCCATAACGAGGTAGATTTAGATCTTAATAGCTTTGGATGCTAGATCTAAGAAATCTTAACCCGACTATCTCTACCTATTTAGGATTTTTTGACCTATTTTATTGATACACGCCCTTAAGCCCATTTCATTTCTTTGACAAATCATTGATGCCATTTCGTAGGCTCAATTTTGTCATTTGGTTGCCGCCCGTTTGGGATGACAATGTTAATCCTTGATAATCTATTCATTAGTTATCACAAAATGTAAGCATAATTTCATTAATAAAGGGTATTCTTAAGTATCCCTAAGATGTAACTAACCAAAGAGACATATTCCTTTGAGAGTTTCTCTCTCTTTTTGATTCCTCCTCTTCTCCAAATCATTTTGAGGGTCTAAGAAAAAAGGTTATTTCAAAACAAAGAAATATAAAAAACAAATTAGATAAACCAACCACTCTGAATTAAGAAGAACCAAAACATGAATCCTCTCCCAAATTATATTAATAAAGACCTACCTCTTTCATTAAAGGGGCCTAAGTCTTGAATCGGAAGAGGAGCTGGACCTAGGGGCGTAAACGAGCCGAACACAAGTTGAGCATGGCTCGCTCGTGTTCGGCTCATTTATATTTCGAGCTCAAAAAGTGTGTTTGTGTTCGGCTCGTTTGCTCAAAAATCTTTGTAGCCTTGTAGTCAATTAAAGTTTTTTAAAATACTACTTAATATATATATATATATATATATATATATATATATATATATATATATATATATATATATATATATATATATATAAACTTGATGAGTAGTATTTCGAACCAAAACGAGCTGAACAAGAACGAACACATCTTAGCTCGTGTTCGGCTCGTTAACTTTTCGAACGAATTTAACGAGCCGAACACGAGCTATTCGCGAACAACGAGCCTTTTTGAGAGCCCTAGCTGGACCTGGTGTAGGTTTGTGAAGCGGTTGACTTCTAGTGTCATTTTGAACCGAAGACCTAGCAAATGCTTTCTGCTCCTGTAGCTGCCGACCATCGTCGACCATCATTTGTCAACCACAGTTCACCAAGCATTGTCAACCACCGTCGACTGCCCCATGCGTAGTCCAAATGGTATGTTATGGAGTAACGAAACACTATGCAGAGTAACCATCAACACCGAGGAGTAACGAAACATCTTACAGAGCAATGCATCGCCCTGAGCAAGATATAACAATGTGCTGTATAGACTCTATACCGAGCCTCCACAACTACTCCCAACTGTTACTGCTCACGACTGCTATTGCAAAATGATTCCTTTGGCCTACGAACATTGTACTATGTAACTTTTTCCCACCATTGGGAGAATGGCATGAACTTGCAATCATTAACTTAAAGTAGATCATTTCAGTTGAACTAGGCCCCGTTGCATTTTTTTTCGAGCTTTACACATAAAAACTTATACTATATCTATCAACTATTTTTATGATCGAGTGTGGGATGGATTTTGTTCAAAGCTAAGATACTAATAATAACTCTAAATGTCTTAAATCTCTCAACACATATCAACAATACATATATTTTTTTATGTGACGTTAAAATTTTGAATGTCATGCATATCACTATGAAAATTTAGATGTTAAAAAAAAAAAAACAAGATCTAAAAAAATGGAAGGAACTCAGATGAGTAAGGAATCAGATCAACTCATGGTAGACTAAAAAATTGATGAGCCACCAGCGGCTAAAACTGGGCAGCAATCATCAAAATACCATGATCATTTCCAACATTTCCTCACAGTTCCTTAACATACAAAACAAATATAACGAGAAAGAGGGGAAAATAGCCATTAAACTCAGTGAAAGCAAAAATGGTACTAGTCGAGATATTTCATAGGAGAAAACGCCATCAAAACCAGGCCAAAGCTATAATCAGGAAACCCTAGCAATCTTGGAAAGAGAAGAGGATTCAAAGTTATCGTGCTAAATAACGATGTCAAACACCAACACCGTCCCCCGTCTCCACCTCGAAGTTGTTGAAAACCCTAGCGCAAGACTAATTGGCTCAGTAACGTATTATATAGATCCGAACTCCGAACCGAAGCTTACTCCGGTCTCAGTAAAATAAACTGTGGGATTCTGAAAATTTGGATTCGGTAGTTTTTGAAAAATTCCGTAAATTCTAAAATTTACTAAATATTTCAACTCAGAGAGCTCAGAGTCGGCTCGTGTTCGGCTCGTTCGGTACCAACTCGTGTTCGAAATTGCTCATGAAGGGTGTGTTTGTGTTCGGCTCAAATAATATTTTTCGAGGAGAGTTTGGCTAAAGTTCGGCTCGAAATTAGAAGGATCAGAAGAGAAAGATGAAGAGGAAGAACAAATCCTAAGCTCTCGCCGTCGGAACCCATGACTCGGAAGAGGAGGAGAGCGGCGAACACAAACGACAAACCCTAAGGTCTCGTGGTTGATTGCCTTTCTCGATTTTGAGAGGAAGGAGTCGGAAAAGGGAGAAGCAGCGGCCGAACGCCTTTTTGGAGATTTTGAGAGGAAGGAGAACAGTCGACGAGAGCCTAGGGTTTAATATATATATATATATATATATATATATATATATATATATATATATATATATATATATATATAATATTATATAAATATATAACTTATATTATATATTATAAGTTATAATATAAATATTTATATAACTTTTATAAATATTAACGGGAGCTTAAATATATAACTTATATTATATAATTATATAATAATTATATAAATAATGTTTATTAATAATTTGTTATATATTATAATTTATAGGATTTAATTTTTTAAAATTTAATAAATTTTTTTATTTAAAAAAAATTAATTAATTACAATTTATAATATTTAATTTTATGAATATATATTATATGTACATGTATATTTATTTATTTATTTCTTTTCGAGCTAAATTGAGCTGAACACAAGCGAACAAATGTTTATTCGTGTTCGGCTCATTTTTATTTCGAGCTTAAAAATTTGTTCAAATTCGACTCGTTAAGCTTAACGAATGAGCCAAATACGAGCTGCATAATGAGCCGAACACGAGCTGTTCGAGCTAAATTGACAGCCCTACTAATACTTTTAATCTTATATGTTGCCAGGAAGCAGTTGCCCAACATCAGCTAGAAGCGTCCGTCTCTAAGTGACTCTGGCCATGACTACCACCTGTTCGCTAAAATGCTTGACCCGGAAATTATCTCGTGGACGCGCACGATATCTTCTTACATCAAAAACGGCCACGCAGTGCTCGGGCTGCGGGAATTTCGTCGGATGTGCGAATGTGGTCTGAGACCTTCCGAGTATGGCCTATCTCTTGCTCTCAAGGCCTCCCGCCTTGCAGGTGAACCTACCACTGGCATGCTCCTCCATGGCCGAGCAATCAAAGCCGGGTTCGACGCCAATCCATTTTGCAGCACTTCCATTCTTGATATGTACTGTAAGTATGGTTACATGAATGAGGCTCGACTTTTCTTTGACCAAACTACAGTAAAATGCGAAGCTTTGTGGAATTCATTTATCGATGGATATTCGCGGCATTCAGATGCTCAAGAGCCCGTCGCATTGTTTCACCAGATGCTGCTTTCTTGTACTTCTCCAAATTTTCATACTTACACCATTTTGATCAAGTTTGGGGTAGCAAATTTTGACATTGGTTTTACCAGATTCTTGCATGGTCGAGTTATTAAGATTGGTTTTGGAAGTGATTCTTTTGTTTGTTGCGCTCTTATTAATGCTTATGGGAAATTTCAGGAGCTAGCTGATGCTTGCAGCTTGTTCTGGGGTATGGAAGAGCGCGACGATGTTGTATGGTGTGCATTACTAGCAGGTTTACAGCAAGGTGGTGAGGCTGAGAAAGCTCTCGATGTGTACCGTGATTTTGTTTCAGATGGTTATAAGCTAGATCCCTTTATGTTTTCTACCTTATTTAATATATGCTCTAATTTGAGAGCTGTTTGGCTTGGTTTGCAGTTGCATTCTTGCTTGCTGAAGTCGGGGCATGAGATGGACTCTTTCATTGGGAGTGCTTTGATTGACATGTATGTTAGTTTTGGAATAACCCACGATGCATATAAAAGCTTCCTTGGAACGGCAGAGAAGAGTGGAGTAATCTATAGTACAATGATTCATGGTTTTGTTTGTGATTCAGACTTTGTTGCTGCAGTTGATATGTTGATTTTGATGGGGAAGCTTGGCATGGTTTTTGATCACTCTACTGTAGCTTCTGTGCTGAGAGCCTTTTCAAGTCTAGATATGCTTGAAGGAGCCAGGGCTATCCACTGTCACATTGTGAAAACATTGGGGGAGAAAGATCTTATTATGGGAAACAGTCTTATAGAGATGTACTCAAATTTCAGGGCAATTGATGAAGCTGTCAAGGTATTCATGGCTATTGAAGTTCCTAATGAGTTTTCATGGACTAGCCTAATGCAGGGCTATGTTGAAACAGAGAGAAATGACGAAGCTTTTCAATTGTATTGTATAATGCTGTCATCATGTTCAACTAAACCAAATGAGTACACACTTGTTGCTGCTCTACAAGCTTGTTCCGGTCTTTCAGAAAGATGGGAAGGAAAGCAAACTCATGGTTTTATCGTAAAGATGGGATTTTTCTTGCATGCCTATGTAGAATCTGCTTTGATTGTAATGTATGCGAAGCATGGTTGCATGGATGATGCATCTCTAATTTTTTTGAATTTAGTGGTGATGGATGTTGTTTCGTGGAGTACGATGATAGCATCCTATGCTCAACATGGAGATGCAGAGAAAGCCCTGCACACCTTCCTGCTGTACAAAGAGGAAACTTCATATATTGATGAATCTATCATTTCTAGCTGCCTTTCAGCCTGTTCAAGTCTGACTTCAATTGAAATGGGAAGATGTATCCATGAAAGCTGTGTTAAAATTGGATATGATGCCAACTTACAGGTTGGTGGAGCCATTGTGGATATGTATTGCAAATGTGGGAGCATCGAGGAAGCCAATCTGTTCTTCAATGAAATGAGAGAACATAATGTGATATCTTATACGGCAATGATTTCCGGATATTCACAACACGGGCTTGTTCTGAATGCTCTTCACTTGTTTGAGGAAATGAAGGAACGTGGTGTTAAGCCTGATGGAGTAACTTTTGTTGAAATTCTTTCTGCATGCAGCCATTTTGGGTTGTTGAAAGAAGGATGGGAATACTTTGAGTCTATGACCGAGTATGGTTTGGAGAAAACAATGAATCATTATGCCTGTATGGTTGATCTTCTTGGGCGGGCCGGACATTTGGAGAAAGCAGAGGATTTGATTAACAATGCACAACTTCCTTTGAAGACCACTTTGTGGAGAACCCTACTTGGCGCATGCAATAAGCACGGGGATGTCAAAAATGGTGGGCGGATAGCAGAAATACTTTATAGGTCTGAGCCAAATAACACATCAAATTTTGTGATGCTTTCAAATATTTTTGCATCCAATTCTAAGTGGAACCATTCCTTTGAGGTTAAGAGCAAAATGAAACAAGAATTTATGAGGAAAATTCCAGGATATAGCTGGATAGCTTAGGTATGTTTACACATAAAGTTCCTATACAGAATATAAATAAAATGATATTGCTCATTCCAATTAGTAATTTTGCAATCAAGAGGCGTTCCATGCTATAGCCCTGCTGTTTTTGCTTCAATTCAAATAAAAAAATGAAGTAGAAATAATACTCTATCTTTTCTTCTGAGGTTCAAACCATTTCTTGCTTCTGCATTTTGCGTTTTGATGCATGATCTGCAAGTGTATAATCTTCCATTCATTCTTTGGTTGTTTTTAAGTCTAACTTGTCAGGTAACACTTTTCAAGTTTACAGATACCACCAAATTTGTAGCCACACCTTATTCAAGTTTCATTGAAAACGCATTTACCCATATATCCTGTCTCCCAAAATATCATCTCTCTTTTTATTTCAGCATTATGATGCTTAAATTACCGAAGGTTGCCAAAATTTGTAATAATGTACTGCATTTTTCTGAGATGATTGAATAAATGCTATTGCTTGTTCTTCTTGGAATGATTTAGAGAAGATTAAGAAATTACAAGTATTGTACATTTGGCAGACATTTTAAGAATCAAATATCATAAATCAGCAAATAATTGTGTTATCTTGAGAAATATCGGCATCGAAAATTTGCTTAGCATAATGCAGAATTTAGTTGCTCTATCATAGTATTTTTCACTATTTTTATTGTGGCAATGGGGACCGTATGTTATGCTACTTTGATGGTGTGATTTATTTGTCCCTTTCTTTTCTCTATTTATTTTGACAATAATTTTTATTCTATCCCGTGTATATATGGTGATGGAATCTGCTAAAAATGGTTTCTGATATTTGCCATTATTTTACTTAAAAATTATGTTTATGATTCATTGTAGAGTTGCCCAATAAGTGATGATAGAATTGAAAGAGATTGAAGGAGAAACTCTATGGATAATAAGGTAAACCATGAATTACAGATAGACCCCTAAAGTTTTTGAGATTAAGTTATATAATATTTAGGTTCCTTTGGTTTTTTTTTTATTTTAAGTTTCTTTATTATGTATAATATGTTTATATTACAAACGCATTTGTGGGACCTTAGTGAGACAATAAAAGGTTTAAAAATAATGAGAATCTGTTGTATGATGCATTGCGACTATTGATTTTGTAAGTATTCTCATCATTCCCATAGTTTTTTGTGAGTTCCTTGCCTCGTGAGGGTTTTTTTATAATGCTCTAACTTGCATTTGTTAAGAATTTTTTGTGGCTTTCATATTTTGCTTTCATTTTGTGCTTTTTTATACATTATCTTAATGGAAGATCAGAAAACTATCTAATAAGATTTTTTTTTTTCTGTTTAAAGGGGTCACATTTGTTAAGAGTTCCATGGTAAGGTCATGGTTTACATTTGTTTAGAGTTTTTTTCCTTGGCATTTATCATTTTTTTTTTCCAAAATTTTCATCCATAGTGAATGATATACAGATCTAAAATGATTGGAAGGAATTAAGGTCCAATAATAGTTGCCTTTAGTTTGTCAAGTATTTTTTTCTTGGCTTACATCCATTGTATATGTTTTATTCTTCTTAATAAATGATTATATGTACTTCAATCCTTAAAGCTTTGTCTTTTCTTCTATTTTTTACCGAAATTTCTACCCATACTGGAGGATATACAATTCTAATAATTTGGGAAGAATATTATGATTTGGTATAATGAGTATTATCTATTTATTGGTGATGCATAAATCCATAAGCTTAATTTGGTGGATATTAGTATATTATTAGTGTCTAGTTGAAGATTATGGACCTTTATAAAATGTAAAAAAAAAAATCTAAGGATATAATTCTAGCATTTTTACTAATTTTGAGTACATGAAGTGTGTTGAATGATTCTTGGATCTACTTGCTATTTACTTGTAAGGGGAAAGGTTAAAATAAAATAAGTGAAAATTTACTCATCCAAAACTCTTGGAATCATTCCTATGCAAAAGAGAAATCTCTCATTATACTCAAAACAATGAAACTTAACCTCTCTCATAGTTGTGTTTTTGAGAGCATCAAAGCATGATTGTAAAAAAACAAGGTGTTCGTGGATGAGAATGCTAAAGGAATATTGAAATTTTTTTTTATCAAAAACCAATAAAGAGTTTAATTTCTTATGCTTTGAAATAGAAAAATAATAAGGAAAGATAGTAATAAAAAATAATAACTTTTACTAAAGGAATATTCATGAAATTTTTCTTTGATTAATGGAATGCGTCTAATTTGGGTCGAAATTTCTAATAATGAAAATCTTAATGTGATTGCAAGTTGCACAACTTATATTTCTATTGTGTGTAAAGCAAAAAGAGTAATGATTAATTTGATTGTTGTAACAACCTTTCAGGGTTTGAGTTTTCATTTGAGCCCAAATGGTCAACTGAAAAAGTAGCTCCTCAGCTGTCATCTCTAAGAATAGTATTATATTGTAAGGAATCAATTCACTACCTTACGTATTTCTTGAAAAAGGTCTTGAAACTTAGAAGAGCATATCACTCATTTATTTCTTAAATTTATGGATTAGTGTTTTCTGGGCCAAATGTAGTTTGCATGTACCCTCTCAAATTGTGAATACATTGATCATTTTTTTATTATTGGACTTAGAGTATTGAATTAAACTTGATTGAGGGCTTGACTAAGGATATTAATAGTTTTGTAGTTTGTTGAAGCATGTATCATCTTAATAATTTCCTTTTCAATACTTTCTCTTATGAAGTACCAAGAGACTGAACTAACCAAACCATCTATCCATTTCACATTTTTTTAATCAATTATCTATTTGTTATCAACAATGAATTGAAATGTAGGTTGTTCTTCATACCATTCAATGAGTTAGTCCCTAGCTTATATTTTTTTTCGCAACTCAATATGATTAGATCATTTACTAGAGTCAAGAGAACATTCGTAATGCAGCTTGCTAATGTCCAGGAGCACTAGAAGAACTTGCATGTTCTCCTAAAGATGTGCTAGCACTTGATAAATCACTTTAGAACATTGTGATAAAGTTTCAAGGGAGAAATATCTAATGTTAAGGACTTGGAGCTAATTGTAGCTCCACGTACCATAGCATAATGACTCCATGACAAACCTTTTTGTTATGCATTTGGCTTACTAGGGATAAAGACCCTAATTGAGTTACTCAACCTTGCTAACAATCATCCAAATGTAGAAGACCATAATAATGAGATGATAATATTATTTTTAAGACAATCTTGAGAATAAGACCAAGCAAGGAAGTAAAAACAATCTCCCGGAAACTAACATAACAACCCCAAACTTTCGAGGCTTGAAGCTGCTCATCTTCAACGTATGCAACGACATTATCACTCTCAGTGAGTTAACCACCAATTGAGGCGAGTTTAGTTTGAAAGACATGATTACCAATGGAGGAAGAGGTTATCACCATCACCACCTATTTATACTCTTCCTACTGTCAATATGATGTAGGTGCGCATAGTTGACTTAATTGAGACCCATCATAAGGAATATTTCTATGCCTAATAAAAAAGAAGGTTGACTACTACACTACTAATGAAGGTAGGAGAGCTAGTAACAACCGCTAAATTTCATATCATCGACGCGGAAACTTCGTTCAATGCTTTGCTTGGTCGACTGTGGATTCACGAGCATAACATGGTTCTGTCATCTCTGCATCAGTGTATCAAGTATTGTAAAGAAGGACAAGAGAATTGCATCAAAGGGGATTTACAACCATTTTCAATTCATGAAGTTGGCATCCACGAAGACGCCGCCTACTATGTTCCTCCGAAGAGGACAGTTTTTTCTCGAGAAGTTGTGCCTCATAAGATGGAAGATTCAAAAGGATCACAAGAGCAAGATTATTCAGCTCCGCTTCAACAATCCACTGCCACTCCTCCGCAACGAGCTGGTAGGGGTTCTTTTACTCCATGGACCCGAGATCGAGGCCGGGGACGTGGGCAAGGAAGAACCAGCACGACTGTTGAATGAACTAAGCCGACCATCAGCATTGATATGGAAGAAAGTTCTGACAAAGGAAAGTCGGATGAAGAAGCAATGATGATAAAACGAAAGAAGCCACAGTTTGAAATTTCTTTGGAAGACGTCGAGAAAAGTGAATATGAATCGATGTATGATCGGATTAACCACTACGTACATGCCATGACTCTTACTCCGATTCACTCTCAAAAAATCGAGAGTTTAGATGTCAAGGAGGTTCGGGGTGTTGGTTTCAAACCGATCAAGTTTTACCGTGCTTCTCCTTCCCCTACTTTGGAAAATCATGTAAATTTGGAAGAGGATGATTCTAATGAATTGATGGAACTACCATTTGGTTACTTTTCTCCTTGTGTACAAAAGTTAATTTAACAGGGATACGTACCGAAGCAAATGCCGAAGGATAAACTACGACTATTTGAGAAATTATGGAATGTTAAAGGTCGAACTCTCAATTCAAAGGAAGGTCTCGAGTTTGGTACGATAGGACTAGTCGATGATTCAAAATTTTTCATGGTTGTTACTAGCAAGTTAGGGGAGGGTTGCCTCAATGTGGAAGATGACTTTGAAGACTCTCCAATAGGCGATGCTCCACCAGAATTAGAGGAAGAAATTAAGTCAACATTCGATGAATTAAGGGAAGTTAACCTCGGGACTGAGGAGCAGCCCCGACCTACCTTTATAAGTTCCCTGATCAGCGAGGAGGAAGCTACGGATTTGATCAAGTTATTGTTGGAATACAAGGATTGCTTCGCTTGGAGCTATGATGAAATGCCGGGATTATCTTCAGAGGTAGCAGTTCACAAGCTGGGAGTGGACAAGAGTACGCCTATTGGAATCTTTTGCTACACAGTGATGCCATTCGGGTTGAAGAACGCTGGAGCAACTTATCAACGAGCTATGACGAGGATCTTTGATGACCCCATCCACAACCAAGTGGGGTGCTTACGTGGATGACCTGGTCATCAAGAGCAAGCAGCGAATAAGTCACTGGTATGATTTGGGATCGTGTTTGAACGATTACGACAATACAATCTTAAAATGAATCCCTTAAAATGCGCCTTCGGTGTCACCTCCGAGAAATTTTTAGGATTCGTTGTCCGTTATCGGGGAATCGAGATCGATCCGGATAAGATTAAAGCTATCTTGGAAATGCCTCCTCCCAAAACCTTGAAACAACTACGTTCCTTTTAAGAGAAATTGACATACCTAAGACGCTTTATTTCTAATCTTTCAGGTAGTTGTCAGCCCTTTTCGGCATTGATTAAAAAGAACGCCAAATTTGTTTGGGAAGAGAAATGTCAGCGGGCTTTTGAGGACGTTAAGCGATATTTAATGACACCTCCTGTTTTGGCAGTCCCTATCCCGGGAAAACTATTGATACTTTATACCGCGACATTAGACGACTCTCTCGGAACCTTGTTAGCTCAAGTCAATGACGAGGGTAAGGAAAACACACTCTAATACTTGAGTCGAAGTCTAATACCGACGGAGGTAAAGTATCCTCCTATTGAGAAACATTGTCTAGCTTTGATTCTCGCCGCCCAGAAGCTTAGACATTACATGCTTTCTCATAAGGTCACCCTTATTTCGAAGGTTAATCCGTTGCAATATTTGATGACCCGATCAACACTTTCCGGACGTGTAGCAAGGTGGTCGATGATTTTATTGCAATTTGATTAAACTTTTGTTCCCCTCCGCGCTATCAAGGGACATATTTTAGCAGATTTCTTTGCAGCACACCCACTCCCAGCAGGGTCCCCTCTCGATGACGAGCTACCAGATGAGCAGATACTACAAGTGGAACCGTCCAGTTCTCGACGTTGGGAAATGTATTTTGATGGGGCTTCGTCAGCCAGGAGGGATAGAGGATTACAAACAGTCATACCGGGTAAAACAGTAATTGGTTTGATTTTCGTCACGCTGAACCAAAAAATGTTAAGGTTTTCTTACCACTTGACAGAGCCATGCACGAATAATGAAGCAGAGTATGAAGCCTTGATTACCGGATTAGAATTGATAATCTCGATGGATATAACAGACATTGCTATTTATGGCGATTCACAACTCGTCATTCAACAGGTTGCTAGACAGTATAGGATCTTAAAGCCGAGATTAGCAGAATACCATCAGTATGCGATGAAGTTGTTGGAACAGATTCCTAGCGTAACTTTGTACCGGATTCCTCGAGGAAACAACGCTCAGGCCGACGCTCTAGCAAAACTTGCTAAGGAAATGACGTGTCCAGTGGAGGATTCCGTCGACATTATAGTACAGGGGCGTCAGATTTTGTCACAGATCGACATCGACAGTTTGCACAAGCTCGGAAAGGAAGTAGTGGCTACAGTGGCAGACAATCTCAAGGACTGGCGCAGGCCTTTAATGAAGTATTTGCAAACAGGAAAATTGCCAGAAGATAATTCAACCGCATATCATATCACGAGAAGAGCCTTGTCATATGCCTTGGTAGATAATGTCCTCTACAGGAGATCATTTGATCAGATGTGGCTGAGATGCCTGAGCACAGCCGAAGCACAGGATATTGTCAAAGAAGTACACGCTGGATTGTGTGGAGCGCACCAGTCAGGGCCGAAAATGAAAATGAAGATTAAAAGACTCGGATATATTGGCCAGCAATGTTAACGGATTGCATGGATACCGCTAGAAAGTGTCACCTGTGTCAGGTGCATGGAGTGGTCTTGCACCAACCTCCGAATGTGTTACACCCGACCGTTGCTTCGTGGTCATTCGAGTGTTGGGGTACGGATATAGTGGGTCCGATAAACCCTCCATCTTCAAAGGGACATAGATTTATTCTCGCAGCTACAAATTACTTCTCTAAATGGGCAGAGGCAGTACCGTTATGAGAAGTTACAGCGCAACACGTTCTCCAGTTTTTCAAGAGTCAGATTGTCTACCGCTTTGGTGTTCCGCGCAGAATGATTTCCGACAACGGGTCAGCGTTTAAAAGTACTAAGATCAACAGCTTCGTCAGACGACATGGGATAGATTGGAGGTACTCCACGATTTATTATCCCAGAGCGAATGGTTTGACCGAGGTCTTCAATAAGACGCTCGTGCAGATTTTGAAGAAGACGTTGGACGAGAACAAGAGAGGTTGGCATGAGAAGTTGTTAGAAGCTTTGTGGGCCTACCGGACGACATTCAGAACTCCTACCCAGTGTACACCGTATGCGCTCGTCTATGGGTCCGAGGCCGTACTTCCGCTAGAGGTTCAGCTACCGTCTCTTAGAATAGCCGTCGCTAATCAGATTACAACAGAAGACAACGCCAAACTCAGACTTGCAGAGTTGGAGAGTCTCGAAGGAAAACGATTAGAAGCGCAACAGAATCTAGATCTTTATCAAGCAAGAATGACGCACGCTCACGACAAGCTGGTCCGCCCTAGGACGTTCAAAATTGGTGATCTCGTACTTGTTCTCAGGAGACCTATTCTTGCACACCGCAAGATA
>NEWO01000223.1:370075-384604 GCA_003013225.1 Phalaenopsis aphrodite
TGTGTGTGTGTGTGTGTGTGTGTGTATATTAATTAAACTTTTTTTTACCCCTTCCCCCTTTCCTCTTTTAACGTTAAAATCCCTAGCTCTCTATGTCTCCTTTCCCTCTCCCGTTCGCGTGTCTGACTCTTTCCCTTTCTCGGTCTCGAGCCGAGCGAGCTCCTCCTCCTCCACGCGAGAGAAAGTTGACTTCGCTTGCGTCCTTGCCCGACACTCTCTGCCCGCGACCTTCTTTCCCGAAGTCGTGCCAGTCTCCTTGAGCTGTGAATTTCCTTTTCTTGGTAGTTTGATTCTGGGAAGCTTGTTCCCTGGTATACTGGAATGACATTCCCTCTCTTCTTCCTGATGCTTCCCTCACTGCCATTACTCTCGCCGCTCGGTTCGAGAGACTTCGGTGGCTTCGCCTTCTGTGAGCAGGGACCGTCCCTTTTCTTTTCTTGGCCCGATTCGAGTGCCGTGGACCGTTGGGTGTGATCTCTTTTCTCTTCTCCCATCTTCTCTGCATATAAGGATAGCTTCCTTTGATTTTGAGGTTGTTGAAAAAGGTTGAAAAAAAGAAAAAAAAAAGGAGAGGAATAGATATTTTTGGCTGTGAGGAGATTAAAGAGGGAATTCCTCTGGGAGAGCATTTTCTTTGAGGTGGTTTCTTGCGTTGCTGTGCTTTACATTTGCATTGAGGAGGTACCTCTTCTTCCCTTTCTTTCCTGTGCCCTGGTTTCCTGAGTTTTTTCCCTCTGTCGAGCCTCCTCTTGCTCAGTTAAATGGAGGATACAACATGCTAGTTCATTTTACTTTAACATATTGTTGAGATATTCATTTCAGGTGCACTTAAAAATGAAATGTGGGCATGTCCTAAGAGCTGAACTTGGTTGTTTGCTTAAACTAGGGATTGCATCTTACTGTTTTATACATGTTTGGAGGCTCGGTTTTGGCTTCCTGTGGCACTCCTCGGTTTGAAATATATGCTATGAGAAAATCTATTTAATTTAGAAAGTGTTATGGTTTGTTCTGAGGGCTTGGTTTAGCTCCTCGTGAAGTTCCTCTCCTGTTCGAATATTTGTTGGAGTAATTTCATGCTTGGCATATTTAAATATGCAGGTTGTTCCTTGGGCATAAAATGGCTAGAGCTTTAATGTTGTATGGCTCGATTATATCAATGCTTGGACTTGTTTTAATCTTGTTGAGCCCAGTTTTGGCTTCTGTTTCTTGTTGAGCTCGGTTTTGGCTCCTGGTTTTTGTTTGAACTCAGTTTGGCTCTAGTTGAAGGCTGGCTTTTGCTTTGTCTTTAGTTGAGGGCTGGCTTTGGCTTTGTTTCTTGTTGAGCTCGGTTTGGCTCTGGTTTGGGGCTGGCTTTGACTTTGTTTCTAGTTGAGGGCTGGTTTTGGCTTTTTTTCTTGTTGAGCTGGGTTTGGCTCTAGATGGGAAGATGTATTGGTTTTATTTGGCCTTGCTGGACTTGGTTTAGCTCTAGTGTGGGCTGTGTTTGCTTGTTCTAGCTCTGCTAGACTTGGTTTAGCTCTAGTTGTTGGTCTTGATTTGCTTTGTTTGGCTTTGCTGGCTTTGGTTTCTACTCCTACTCGAGAGACCCATTGAAATTTCCTGAGTTTAGTTTGTCTCCTCTTGTTGAGTTTGAATCATTTGAATGATTATAGGGGAGGTGGCTTTGCTGGCTTTGGTCCCTACTCCTTGCCCGTGAGGTCTATTGCAGGTCTTTGGGTGTGATTTGACTTTCCTTGCTAGGCCTGGATTGTCTTGAGAGTTGTGGATGAATCAAGTTTGTCATCCCAAAATTTAGGATTACTTTAATTACCCTTCTGTGTTTGTCAGGGGAGTGTTGTAGCGGCTATTGGTGTTTCTTCTGTTTGCCCGAGTCGTGACCCCCTTTGTGCTCTGGGTTGCTGTAGCCGTGGGCCTTACTTGTGCTTTGGATGTGGGCTTTCACAGTTGTTCTTTGTTGGCTTAAACTGTGAGCTTTAACAACTATTTTTCGGGCCCTTTACTGGCTTAACTATAAGCTTTACTTGTTGTCTTTTAGACTGCCTTTGGTTATGGAGTTTGGTAGCCATTCTTTGTCTTAGCTGTGAGCCCCTCCTGTCCCCATCCCTGGTTTTGGCCGAGGGCCTTGTTGGCTGTTTTCTTTGCTCTGCTAGCCCTGGCCGTGAACATCTATCTGGTTTTATGGGAAGACTTCGAGTTTATTTGATGTATGAGGCTATCTGTTAATCTGAAAGTTGAAGGAATTTCGATTTTAGTATAAGTTTGGAAATATTGACGGTGGTTTCCCCGCGATCAATTTCTTTTGAAGTTTGGGAAAGTTCTAAATCTCATTTTGGAGAAGTATTTGGTGGATTTGAGCATTCTTATGTCTTCGAGGTTTGAAAAATCAGCGCGAAGGGCTATTTTATGTTTGTTAGGAAAAGACCCCAGGCCCTACTTTTTCAGGTCTTTTCGATAGGATTTTTTGAGAACTGATCCAGTCTCCTTTTCGTTGTTTTAGATTGATCGGTGTCTCCTCCCTCTCACCCCATTTTTGTTCTTTTATTTCCTTGCTTCTTGGTTCGGTTTTCGATGCTTATGTCCGATGCATAAGTGTCCACATATAGCCTTTTGCTATACGTGAAACCATCAAGCAAGGTCGCAAGTAGTCGTTTTGGGGCATACGGTGTTGATGATAAAGACACACCGAAGATAGAACAGAAAGATACCCTATCCTATAACATCAAGATCCAGTCATTTGATGAACAATAGGATATGATATCCTTCATCGACATAAGTCTAGCGGTAGTCGGCTCGAACCTCCTCAGGATGTGGGCAGTCCTATGCCTGATAGCGTAATCGACTCGTGGACAACAAAAATTTCTAATAAAAAAAAGAGATAAGTTTTGATAAATTATTTTCAAACGAAAACACACTTTTCTAAGAAACAAAATTGATAACTCTTCTTTGCATGTCTAAGAATTTGTGTGTATGTCAAAAACATAAATTTTAAAAATACGTTTTAAAATTGGTTCTCCACCTGGCGAATACCTGTTTAGGCTGGGAAATAACCCCCTAAGTGAGGTTCAAGACACACTTCTAAATGAGTGACAGGTTCTATATATTCGGGTGACCGAGTAGCCTTCGTGGACCCGTGAGAATAAATATAGCTGAGCCTAGTCCCATACGAGTGCTTGCGGTCCCCCTCACTTGAAATTTTCTTTTGTTTTATCGAAGTTTTGGGACGGGGCACTCGTGTTACTTTTCCTTTCTTTCGGGATTTCCCCAGGAGTTTTGAGGATTTTCTTTTACTTGAGTCTTTTTCGTCGAGTTTCTCGAGTTTTTTCTCTTTTCCTCGGATTTCCTGGATGACGTTTTCTTCCGGACTTTGCTTTTTGAGATGCATTTAGGTTTGCTATGCTTAAGGAATATCGGATCTCACAGGCGTACATGTTTTCTTTACATTTTTACAGCATTTAATTTTCCTGTATCTACCTGCTGTTGTTCTTCCTGTATAGTATGTTATAATTTTTCTGTTTCTACCTGTTGTTGTTCTTCCTGTATAGCATGTTTTAATTTTCCTGTTTCTACCTGCTACTGTTCTCCCTGTATAGCATGTTACACTTGTCCTGCTACTGTTCTCCCTGTATAGCATGTTACACTTGTCCTGTTTTTACCTGATATTATTCTTCATGTATAACATGCTGTACTGCTCCTTTTTTTTGCCTGTTACTGTTCCACGTGCATTCTACTGTTTGTTCATACATCGCGCACTTTACATTTTATAACTTTAAACATGCTTACTTTTTTTTTTACATAGGATGTTTATAGGACTACAAACATAGGGCCGTTTGATTTAACACTATAACTGGACACCCTATAAAACTCAAACTCGTCACGTCGAAGAACTTGGAGCTAGCGCAGTGGGCAGCACGGCCATCTTCAACAGCAGAACATGTTTTCCCCAGCAAAACCATTCCTTTTCCTAGAAATTAAACAACAATCCATAGGTTTTCGAGGTTGTTCGCCTAGCGCAACATAAATCCTCTCCCCTTTTCTTTAGGCATTCGTATAGCTCTGCTATACGATTTAAGCCCTAACTCGTTCTAGGTTCCGAGATTGTCGTCCGATACGACGTAAACCCTCATATCTTTTAGGCAATTTGTGTGACTCTGTCACGCAAATATAAGCCCTAATTAAATAAAATTGACAGGATAAAATATTATAATAATCTCTTTTCAAAACTGGAGCCAAATCATAGGATATACTGGGAAGTCACTGAGGTTTTCCTCAGGATCTGTGGTCTCCCCTAATTTCTCTTCATTTGGATTCCTCAACAATGTTCCAGATTTGAGCATTTCCCCTTTTGCACCTCTTCGTCCGATTTCGTTGAAAAGTTCTATCCTTTTGACTTCTTTGAAGACATTATTCCCTGATTTTTATCGAGAGTTTTCTTAGGTGACCTCGGTCATTTAAGATGTAATTAACTATAGGGGCTTGCCCTTATAGAAAGCTTTTCCGAACCCAGCCTAAAATAAACCCTATTTAATTCTTTGTATTAAATAGGGGAACTTGTCGGTAAATAAAACGGTTTCGCAGACCAAACGAATGTCATATCTTTCTTAGTTTATTTGATCGAGCCTCATCCTCAAGTCTTGTGTTTATCCCTCGGGGTAAATACAAGATTTGAGGTAGAGTGCTCTTTCATTTAAACTGCGAAAAATATGAGGTCGGTTTGATTTCATATTTTTCTAAAATTATATATATATATATATATATATATATATATATATATATACACACACGTAAATTAAAACGTCCTTCCGAAGGGGGCGACGGGATTCCGATTCCGGCTGCCGACAGCTTCCTACGGGCGACCCCCCAAACTTTCTTTTAAACTTTCTTTTAGTGCCGACAATAATGATCAAGATGCACAAGAAATATATATTCTAGAATTTATGAAAATTCAATTTATACTAAGTTTCTTAACAAAGTATTGATTATACTTCATAAGGGGGACACTGTTATGACCTAAACATGACAATTAATTGTAAATATGCAGTGTTCTAAATTCCTTATTAATGAGCATTTTTTTCAATAATGTTTTATTTACATTCCATTCATTTACTACAATTCTTTTTATCATAAGCATCCTTGTGAAAAATTATGAATAATAAAATAAAAATGCGTTGCTAATGAAAAAAAATAAGAGAAGTAAAATTGACACATGAAAACTCATAATTCTGCTAAAAGATAAAAGAAAATAAATATTTTAGGTTAGTTAATTTTCATTACTAAATATAATACTCATGGGAGCATTAATGAATACAAAAGGATTTACTCAAATATGATTTATTAAGAAAGAAACATTTATATATATTGCTAAGATTAACATCATCAAGGTTAGTTTATTTTTCATTCATATGAATGAGACACTTCATCAATTGGATGTTAAAAATAGCTTCCTAAATTATGACCTTGTGAATGAAGACTTTTTGCTTGTACCACTTGGGATTGAAAAAGTTAACAAAAAAAAAGTCGATGAAAAAAAAAAAAAATATTTGAAGTTCAAAAAAGTCACCAATAACTTAGTTTAACAATTTCAACAATACCACAAAAAGGCATAAATACTCTCAGAGGATGACTGGCCATATCATATTAGTCAAGAAGTCATTATCAGGTAAAATAATAATCATTTTAGCAATGTTAATGATATTATCTTAACTCAACATAATGATATTGAGATTTATAAACTAAAAGAAAATTGTAGTAATAAAATTTGAAATTAAAGATAAGAACACTTAAATTTTACTGATAGGAGAATTACAAGATCAAACGAAGGCAAATCTATATCTCAACAATAATACACTCTACAACTCCTAAGAAAAAATTAATATGGCAAGATGTAATCATGTGAACAGCATAATGAATCTTATCAATAAAATTTGTTCCAAAAGCAATATAACTAGAGTTGCTAAAGAAAGTTTTTGTTCTTATATTATCCATGGGTTGTACTTAGACTTTACAAAAATAAAGAAAATGAAAAAGAAAATTAGGGAAGAGTATAGAGTTCGAGAAAATCCACCATGATGCTTAAAAGCCTAAAATGCAACTTCTTCTTTACCTTAGATCTTTATTTATGGGCAAAGATTTGGGTTCTTGAGGATTACATAAAAAAAATTTCTGAATTGGCTATACATGTAGAAGAATATAAAAATACAAGAGTTTTGTAGCCCGAGGGACTCGTATTTGGACAAGTAATCAATTATCAAATATACAAAGTTTTTGTTCTACTACTGAACTATTAAGTAGTGTTCTTGGTTTATGTGGTCTTTAAGTTAGTATTACAATCCCTATGTACCTCTTATAAGAATTATTCATAATCTTAGTGTATTTATACTTCCTTAAAAATATAGTAAGTCCTCCTTGATCTACAAGCTAATCCCATGAACTTGGTTGTGTGAGTTCTCCGTAGTCACATCTAGCCTGTCTTGAGCTTTGCTGGTGAGCTTTTTTGTGAACCTTACTAACAATTGTGGCATATACTTGGTTTGTCAAGTTTATCTTGACTTTTGCTTGATAAGATTCTCTTACTATTTTGACTATCAGGTATGTCTCATGGTTTTTTGATTGGGTGAGTCAGCCATTAAGGTGTACATTTAGTTCCTAGATTAATTTATAACTGTAGATAACTTTAAAAAATAAAAGAGTAAAAAATTAAATTAAAAAAATAATAAAACTAGAATCAATACTTTCCTCATAATTCTAAACATGATATATATATATACTGCCAAAAAGGATTTATATTAGATCAATGAGAAATTACATCTTGGGGCACCTAACAAAAGGAAAAGGTAACTTATCCCCATGGATTAAAGCTTTAAGCTCATTACAAAAAGAACAAGAAATAAAAACATCAATTAAGGAAGAAGCCATCTTGGTCAACCAATCAGCTGGGCCATTAGCCTTCCTGAAGCTGAAAGACCACAAGACATTCAACTGAGAAGATAGTACTTTAAACCTTCTCCAAATCATCAAACGGTCCCAATTACAATATTAGTCGTCATCATGCATATGAGCTTGGAAGACACGAAGAGAATCCAATTCCACAATGAGGCGATATAAATCCAGCCTTTTTGCAATGATCAGAGAAAACAGTACAACCATAAGTATTGAGTAGAAACATGAATGATAGGAGCAGAGAAGATTTAGGCCTTTAAGTTTTAGAATATCATCTGTATGGATCAGTTTCCAATGCAGTTTCCAAGGAAAAGAGGATTGAGAAAGCATGTAAGAGAGTTCTACAGGTAGTTCCCTCCATCATTGACGTCCTCTTGTATCAAATTTTTTAGATTACTTTTGCCAAAGAACAGTTCTTAGTCACCTTAACTTTCACTCTATTTTTCCTCCCATGTTCAATAGACATACTAGTAATGCAATCTGCCAACTCTTCATCCAAGCAGTGTGACAATTTAGATTTGTCCCAGTGGTTCCCTGTCCAAAAATCAACCACTTTTGCATTTTCCTCAAAACTGTAAGAAGAGTGCTCACACAACCTAAATCCCAAACAAACATCATTTCAGCTTTATCCCTGACCTTCAGTAATTCCTTCCATAATAAAAAATCCCCAATCATAGGAGTGCATAAGGTCGGGTGGAAATTTTTAAGATATATTCTCTTCATAAAGATAGCCCAAAGACTATCCATAACTCTCAATTCAATCCACAGCTTGCATAAATTAATTTCCTTGGATGTGTTGACAGATTGGAAGCCTAACCCCCACTTGCTCTTAGACTTGCAGAGTTTTTGGCAATTGAACCAAATGATACCTTTGGTATGGCAACCCAAAGAATCTATTAAGGACCCTCTCAATTTTCTTTTGCATATTGACAATCATATTTGGGATTTGGAGAGCATACGAAGGTAAGGTGCATAGGACACTCTAAATAAGAGTAAGTCTACCACCATTAGAAAGAAATGCATTTTCCCAACTTGATATTCTCTTGTTAATTTTATTAAGCACATCATCAAACATATAACTCTCTTCTTGAATGTGTTGAGCTGAATTCCAAGGTATCTCATGGAAAGTGTGATGATGCCATATGCTGTTAAGTTTTTGATCCATTGTTGTTTCTCCACAGTAATCTACTTGCTGAAATAGAAGGTTCAGTTACCAGGGTTGAAAATCATACCAGAAACAGTTTGGAAATGACTTAGGATATTGTGTATTCTTCTATTATTGGCCTTTCCTATATTTAAAAAATTGATAAAAACATTAACATATACTAAATGTGAATCAAATTCACTACCTTTAGCATTAAATTTGCTATCGTGATGTCTTCTCAAATGTTGGTTTAATAATTTGGAAAGATAATCAATATCAATTATAAAAAGGGTGGGGGATAAATGGTCCCCTTGCTTGAGTCCTCTCCCAATTTTGAAATGGCAATGTGATTCCCTATTCAGCAAAATGGAATAATAATTATTTTCTAGAAAGATTTGGATTAATTTACGAAAGTGTTGACCTCACTTTTGTGAGGACTCATCCCACCTACTTGCTCATGGCCCTAAACTAGGGTTGTGCTTTCTTTGCCCTCACCAATGCAACACAAGCCCCCAATTTTTGGTCGAGTGGGTTTAGGGTTTTGACTAGGTGAAGAACCTAGGTTGACCTCCAGGGGCTAGACATGCCTTAGGTGAACCCAAATTGACCACCAGGGATTAAATCACTTAGGTGAACCCAAATGACCATTAGGGGGTAGAAATGCCCTAGGTCACCCAAATTAACTTAAAACTCTAGGAACTTGCCTATGGAACCTAGGAACCACCATGACTTCCAGATCCACCTTGAGAGAATGGGTCTACCTAAATTGATCCCTGGCCTCATCAAAGGCCTCCCTAACGCTACCAAACCTTAAAAATCACCCATGTGCCTTGATGGTACCTTGGGATGGTCAAAACTAAGTTGGTCCAACGCTGATTTAGCTAACTATTGACCGATTGAGCACATCCCCATCTAATTGTACTTCACCCATATGGTCATGACAACATTACCATGTAGTGAACTCAATTACCACCATGGGGTCAACCTCCATAATTCTTTTAATTTATTGATTAATTCCCATGGCTTAAACCCATGGCCCATGGTTCATCCTTAATGGGTCACCCATGACCCAAAACATACCTAGCATGACATGAGGATGACCTATCAAGCTAAACCACAATTTTCAAACCTTTGATTGGTGGCTTGGCCTCATCCATCATGGCTCATGATGAGAGGGGATACATGTCACCATACATGGCATTTAGCTTAAGCCCCCTTGGACCAATCTCTAGTGAGTCAAGCTAGCTCATCTATGACCTTTATTATCCACCTAAGATGCTGCCAATCCGCATGAAGACTTCCCCAAGTCTTCTTCTTCACCATGCTCACCGTAATGATGAGCCCACCATGGAAACTTGCAATTTGTTATCCATTGCTCAAATCTCACCAAGACTCCTTTGAGAAGTCTCTAAAGTGCCGTCCAACCTTCTCCAATCACTCCAAATATACCCTAAGGCTTTCCATGGCTACTTAAGAAGCAAACCTGAGAGATCTTAGTACACACCAAACTTCCTAGACAGTCCTCAAATCCTCTTACTCTCAATAGCAAAAGTGTTCCCCTTTGGCAGTTGATTCCCCATCTCTTCACGCCACCAATACCATTGGAAAACCCTAATTTCTCAACCCTAAATCAGGACAATTTTCGGCCTCGACATGAACTCTTCCAAAGCATAATTTAAACCTTACAAAAGCTTTCTAGGACCTCAACAACTCTTCCTAAATTGAAATTGAGGCTTTCCGAGCACTCCAACCCATCCCAACACCAACCCGAGTCATCATTTGGCTTAGCTTATATCTAGGGTCAATTCAGCTCAAATTGAAGCAAAGACAAGGTTCATGGCATCAAGGTGAAACTCTCTGTCAAGCTCAATCAAGGCTACACCTCTTGGGACAAGGAATGGATCGAAATACCTAAAAATTTTCTTGGGTTTGGTTTTTTATGAAAGAAATGAACACATTATTTCTCATTAAACCATATAGATAGGTTCATCTAGCTTAGATGAAGCTAGAGGAACAAACCGCGAGTGATTTGATTGAGAAATGAGAGAGATCTTAAGGCTATATCATGGACGGTTCTTGGTTATCTGTCCTGTGGGGATGATGAATCGATGTCGTTTATTTTTTTGTATTGGAAACAAACAATGCGGATCGAGTCGAGCCATAAAACTGCTGAGGGGAGGAGCACCGGACTACGGGACGGCGTGACATCGACATGGAAAGCTCCAAATTGGAACTAACATAAACTTTAGGTTTAACTAAAATTAGATGTAAACCTAAACTTCAAGTCCAACCCAAATTGAGCTAAACCTAAAATTTAGGCCTAACTAACATTAGACCTTTGAATCTGGCCTCAACTTTTGGTTTAACCAATATTAAACCTAAACTTTGAATATTAGGTCCAATACAATTTGGACCTAGCTTCAACCTTAGGTTTAAACCACATTAGATTTAAACCTAAATTGAACCTATCCTTAGTTCTAGTCCAACTTAGACCTAACCTAAGTCTAATCAAATTTAGACTTGACTTAGTTCAAATTGCACCCCTTTAGGTCTTGCCTAACCTAGACCTAACCTAAGTCTAACCTAACTTAGACTTTGTTCAAACTGAATCCCTTAAGTCCAACCTAGACCTAATTTATGGAACTCTAATAAGTCTAGTCTAATTTGGACTTAGTCTAAAGAGCGAACCACTAGTCAACCTGACCTAACTCTGGTTGACCCAAATCAATTGAACCACCAAGTCAACATGACCTAACTCGGGTTAAACCAATCCAAGTCAACTCGGGTCAACTCGACCTAATTCGAGTTAACCCAATTCAACCCAACCACTGGGTCAACCCCCACCTAACTCGGGTTAACCCAATTCAGCTGAATCATTGAGTCAACCCAACCTAACTCGAGTTAACCCAATTTAACTTCACCATTGGTCAACTCGACCTAACTCGAATTAACCCAATTCAACCCAATCTCTGGATCAACCCGACCTAACTCAAGTTTACCCAATTCAACTGAACCACTGGGTCAACTCGAACTAACTCGGGTTAATCTAATTCAACTGCACCACTAGTCAACCCAACCTAACTCGGGTTAACCCAATTCAACCCAATCTTTGGGTCAATTTGACCTAACTCGGGTTAACCCAATTCAACAATAACATTAGTAAACTAGACCTAACTTAGGTTAAGCCAGTTCAATCCAATCTCCGGATCAAATTGGGCTAACTCAGGTTAGCCTAATGATAACTTTTTGTTCATTGGGGCAATCAAATTAAACTCTGATTAACCCAGCTTGAGACTCAACTTCAAACTTGAATTAAATCTCAACCTCAGTTTAATTAAGGATTTATGTAAGTCTAACCCAACTTATACTTAAACTGACAACTCAAGTCTAAATTAACTTGGACTTCACCAAAGTTTAATTTAACTTAAACTTGATTCAACCAAAAGGGTTTAACTTGGATCAGTCTAGCTCAACCTGTTTTACTCCGAAGTTATTCCGACTTGGATTAACTTGGTTTACCTTAAGTCAATCTAAGTTAAGTAAGACTAGTTTGACCTCGATCAAACTAAGTCTACTTTGGTCAATCCTATTGAACTTTGGTCGATTTAAACAAGATTGAAAATGATCTGAGAGACAACCAGCCTAGCTCAGGTTAACTCGAATTAGCCAAAGACTCATCTTAGATCAATTGAACCCAACTTGAACTAATCAATCTAGACTTAGGTGACTGAAGGTTAAGTAGGGTTTGACTTCTCATACGAGAATAAAAGCACACTTTGCCTTAGACATGGACGAAAAAACCGTGGCATCTTAATCAGGTCATTCTAAACAATAAAAACAAAATGATAAAATAAAAATATTTCAGCTCATAAGTCTTAAGCAACTTAAAATTTTCAACCCCTAAAATCCAAAAAAGATAGTAAAACTTAAATGAAATCTTAATAAATAAAGATCACCAAATGCAACTTGAACCTCATATACCTAAATTTATAAAGATTTCTTGGAAGACACAATCTGTGGTTGCTAATAAGAGTCTTCCAATAAGAGTAGGTTTGACCACCTCTCATACTAAGGAGACGAGGGCACCCGACAACCCCAAGACGATGGAGTTATGGACATCTTGACCAGGTTGTCTAAAAATTAAAAAAAAATTAACAAACTAACTATCACATAATTTTTTGCTAACTTTGCTTTGCAGGACTGCTGAAGTGAAAATGTGGATATCACCCTAAATTTATTTTACATGTTATTAGGGTGTGCTAACTCTGTTTTGCAGGGACGGACCTTCAAAACCTGGAGCAAAAGGATGAACCTCAACTAAACCATTAATGCAAAACAGAACTCTAGGATAGTTCAGAATCCTTCGAATCTATTAGCTTTAGGATAGTACATTGACATTCCTTTCCTTGATGACAACACTAGAATTTTGTGAGAACAAATTATAATCTCAATCAGTAGTTTTCTCGAGTAGTTTTCACTACTTAAAATGTAATGAACTATAGAGACTTGCCCTTTTAGGAGGATGCGAACCTCTGAATCGATACATCAACCTGAATTCTCTGGTAGTTAGCTTCATAAGGTTTCTTTAGTAGTTGTGTCTTTAAAGCATACCGAAGTGATCTCACTTTGGATTTATGTTTTGGAGCAATCAATGTGAAAATTTACCTTATGAAGGCTTCTCGTACATTTCTTTTGTTTGTTCTCATTATTGACTACCCTAGTTCTCCGATTTCTCGTCTCTTAGTTCATCTGCATGATTTTGCATGATTTGAGATGGAGAATTATTTGGATAAAAGAGAAATATAACAGAGAACAAACTGGCGACTCCTCAGCAACAACGATAACATCAAGCATCCGATGAAATGAAGACCAACGACGCGTGATGAGCAACACCAAAATTTCCTCTTGAGGACCTTTAGACCTAAGTACCTTCAAAATAAACTCCCAACTAATGGAGTCATAGGCTTTCTTAATGTGTCAGCGATGAAAATCGATTCAAGCATTTGATCAGGAAGAGTGAGTTAATATCATGTTATATACTTAGCGAGAACAACTAGATCGTTTCCTACCATAGCAATACCGAAACGGACTCAGATTATTGGAACCCACCGAAGAATTCAACTGTACAACTAATAGCTGCGATGATGCATGCATAAAGGTACACGCCCCTTTTTTTTTCAGATTTCGTTTAGGACAGGACCTACCCTATTCTCGAACCCTCTGCCGAGCTCGACCCTGCCCGCATTTCTTTTTCAGGGGGCCAAAGAAATGTTTCCACCTGCTGCCAACAGTTTTTCTTCTGAATTCTACTGAAAGTACACCATTACCACTTCTGTAAGGTATGCTAAGATTAAAAAAGAGCTCCCGAGCAATGAGAATGTTCTCAATTATACTTCTACGAGAGATGAAAGTTGATTTTTGGGGACTTATCACTTGATTTAGTAAGGGCTGTAACCTACCCGCTAAGATTTTACTCGTAGCCTTGAAGACAATAGAAGTTAAGCTAATTACTATGAAATTATCCCAATTCAATTTGCAATTCTCCTTTAGGACCAAAACAATAGCGGAATTACTAATGTACTTGTGAGGAACCAACCCTTTGAAAAACACTGTATGGTAGAAATCATCTCTCCCTTAATCACTTCCCAAGCCGTGGTGTAAAAACTAGTTGTGAAACCATTTGGCCTAGCCACTTTATTAGGGCTGCTATCATTGGATGCAGCTCTTATCTTTTCTTCCAAAGGAATAGACAGCAAATGAATATTACATATCTCATGATCATCTCCAAACAACCTATAAATGAATAGTTCAAGCTGTACTTTAGAGAATTGGAACAGCTTTTGGAAATAATTAATAACACTATTAACAATTTGTTGAGGAGAGTAAATCCAATCACCATTAGTGTCTTTAATTTTTAGTATTTTGTTCATTTTTCCTCTTCGCTTCAAGCAGGCATTGAAAAGCTTATTGTTTCTATCACTCTGTACAAAACCCAGTTAAGTGGTTTTCTATTTGTAAGAGCTTATTTTATTTTGTATAGCATCTGTTAACACAGTTTAAGCATTAATGAGGAGACCTTCCTGAATAAGACCATCAGCAAATTCTTTCTCTGTAAGTCACCATTAATTCAGCATCATAAATCTTCTTATGCGTATCTCAAAAGGATTCCCAATTCCATTTTTTCAGAGCCACAGCCAATTTCTTATGTGGAATCTATAACTGAACCTAAGGAGAAGCTCAAACATCATTACACCAGTTCAGCTTGACAGCAACTAGGAAAGTATGATGGGTAGTCCGCATATTTAAAAATCTGAATTGTCTTAGCCCGCAGAGAGTCTAAAAGAATAATCGGTGACGCTAAAAATACTGCTTTTAATGATCTTTATAATAGATTAGATACTAAGGAGGGTGAAAAATATATGTACAAACTAGCCAAACAAAGAGAAAAG
>NEWO01000223.1:391678-423365 GCA_003013225.1 Phalaenopsis aphrodite
TGTGTGTGTGTGTGTGTGTGTGTGTGTGTGTGTGTGTGTGTGTGTGATATGTTAAGTGGTGCATACTCCTTCTTTAGTTCAGACTTTTATCACTGGTTAAGGCGCCAATGAGGGAGAGCTTGGCTCCCCTAATTCTTGAATTTCTTCCGTTGTGAGGCTTAATTAACATCTTTGGTATTATATTTTGGCTTGCTTCCATAAATCACACAAATTCTTCCTCGTTCACATTGATATCTTCATCTGTAGTGATTTATGCTTCAACTCAGTTAACAAGGTTAGTACAAGATATGACTTTCTCTCATATTAAAGATGAAAAGAAATTTCCTATGGTGAAGCCCTCCAAGAAAAGCTCCCCACATTAATTCGGGATCCACCCATGAAATTTGAAGGGTTTCAGTAAAAAAAATTTCTTTGGTGATTCTCGTTCGTTCTGATGAATTTATGAAAGATGATATAAGTCTTTGAAAATCATTTTATTTGCTATAAATTGCTCCACAAAGAGTTAGGTGAGTTCATTGAAGGTGTGGATAATCATTCCCATAAGAGAGTGGAACCAAATGTGAGCCTGACCTTTGACGGTGATGAGAAAAACTTGAGTAAAAAGTGCATCAGAAGCCTACCGAATGTTCTTGATGGTTCAATAAGGATCAAGTTATTTATAAGAATAAGATACAATTATAGGAGTTAATATTTATGAGTTTAAAGTATGTTGGGATGAGGTGTCAGAGTATTGTCTCGATCAGATCAGATGAATCTTGAAAATTATGGTTAGCACAAAAATGTCTTTGATTCTAATGGGGGGAACTTTTCTCAAACCAAATGCTGCTGATCATCATAAATTATATCATCTTGAGCATCAATAAGACGTGACATAGAAAAGTTTTCTAGGGCGTCAGAAGGTTGAGGGTTGGTCGTGTCAGATGAGATGAATGGGTTGAACTGGCATTAGCGAGGAGGTTAGAGTCTTCGCCTAGTGAAGGAGTGATCCTATCATGGTGGGGTAGGGGGCCAATATGGATGTTCTCGAGAGGGGTGTTTCCCAGCAGTTGTCGATCTTGGGCCAAGTGTACCCTATATGACTGCGCGAGAATCAATTATTTGTCCTCACACACCATGACATCCCCGACTCAGTTTCCCAGAGATAAGACTAAGCAACCTTCACCACCAAAGAAATCTCATTAAAGAAGCGAAATAGAAAAGGCTTGACATCCCCGACTTCGTGATTGCACCATAGAATGATGCTTTGTTGTTAACAATATTACATATGTTGGTCATTTATCAAGCTTTACAAATTTTTCGATGATGAGATTATCTTTTCCAAGATTAAACTAATGACAATGATCGCATCATTAGATTTTGCAACCTTCGATTTCGAAAATATGAGTGAAACATGAAATCGGAAAAGATTCAACTGAGAAAATATTTTTATTTTTTCAAAATTACTAAAGACAAAATTATACTGTTCAAAGAAAAATAAAAAGTAGTTTTAAGTTTATGTTTGCTTGTCTTATAAAAATGGGCATCTATCTTCAAATTCTAAGCCTTTTATTTATTTATTTATTTTAATATATTTGTAATGTGGATGATACATTATTATATGAGACTAATAAGGTAATTAAGTTTATTTTTTTTTGTATATATAAAAAATATTTTATTAAAAAAAAGGGATTTTTACGTGTTAACGTTCTCAAACTCTTCTATTTACATATTAACATTTTGAAATATTTTGTTTTAGGGATGGGGGTTAGGGTGGTCATGTTGTTCGCGAACAATTTGTGTTCGGCTCGCCAACGAGATATATCAATACGTAGATATATAAATTTAAGTTTAGATGTAAGATATTGAATATGTAGATACATAAAAATTTAGTTATTTTGCAAGTAAGTATTTCCTTGGAAAAAAACAAGCCTTTTAGGTGTTATAATTGAGTTTGCTTTATGATAATTTCAAGTTATATAGTTTCAACTTTCTCCATACTTACATTTTTATTGATAAATATTTTTTATATCATTCTTTGATATTTATTTTTCGGGATTTTTTTATAGTGAAATTTATATACGAAGCACGAAAATTATATATATTTACACTTACAAACAAAATGCGAAATGAATATATTCGTGATAGGGTTGGTGTGGCTCCTGTAATGGACAAAATTAGAGAAAGTCGTCTTAGGTGGTTTGGTCACACTAAACGTCGATCATCTGATGATCTGATTAGGAGAGTAGATGTTTTAGATTCGAATTGTGTTAAGAAAAGCAGAGGTAGAGCTAGGAAGACTTGGGCTTATTATATAAAAAATGATCTTAATTTACTAGAACTAAATAAAAATATGACACTAAATAGGATGCAATAGAGAAAAAGGATTCATGTAGCCGACCCCACGTAGTGGGTCTAAGGCTAAGGTTTTGTTATTGTTGTTGTTGTTGTTGTTATATATATGTCAGCTTGTCTATGCATGAAAAAACGTATTTCACTTGTTAAAAATTAAAATGGTGATATGCTTTTAAAGATATGAAAATTTTGGTTGGTATAAATGTAAATGTCTCTTATTTGAAAAATAAATAAATTATGGCCACAAGTATAATACTAATGAAAACTTTGAAATACTAGAAAATTATAAAAAAAAAAAAAAAAAGAGGGGGACCGGTCAATAAATTATGATTTATTAACTTCTTTAGAAGCAAAATTAGCTTCGAAGATTCCAACAAATTCCATTTGCATATTGCACCTATCAAATGAAAGCTTGAATCTTCATCCCCAGGAAACCTAGTTGGTCTTACTTTGCCTTCCAAATTTGACCGTCTGGAGAACAAGTTTTTAGACTATAAGGTACATGTTTGACGGCACGTAGCTTAAATTATTCAAAGGAACCTGCACATTTCTAGGTACCTTATCAGGATCTAAATCAACTGAAGAGAATCCAAACCATACAGTCTTTTAACGAAAGCCTGGCTATTATGCTTTATTTGAATTTGTGTGGGTCCTATGTTCTTTGTGAGATTTTTCTTTTCTTTTTCTCTAGATTGTGCTTCAAAGATTAATGAGCTAAAAAGTTGAAATTTATTTAGTTGTCATATTGGAATTTGATACGCCACAAATAAATTTTTATCATTTGACAAGAATCTCGAGGCATGATATGAATCTTGAGATGATATTTTAAGCATAAAACATTCAAATTTTGATAAAAACTGACCGGCTAGATGAGACGGAGCTAATGATATGAAAACTAGCCCAATCCGAGTCAAACCAACCCATATTAAGTCATTGAACCACACTTAAATGATTTTCAGACACATTTGAAAAATCAAAGAGTTGTCGAATATGACAAGTTTATATCTGAATCGAGCGGCTCGACAAGACAAATCCAACGAGCTCAAGATCACTCAATTCTGAAATCATTAAGACACTCAAATATCCAGTAAACTTTGTATGATCAAAGGAAGTTCTCTGGATCGTCCGATTAAAATGATTCATATTTCTGTATTAATTGCACCTAGAACACTATAAATAGAACCCCATCCCTCTCATGAGGGGGGTTGAAGTATGGAGAGAGAGTCTGAGACCTTGAAAAGAAGCTGTAGTTTTGCATCACCGTCGATCGTCGTCGAACACTGCCGACCTCCGTCGTCGACCACTGCCGATCGCAACCAACCATCGTCGATTGCCGAAGACCATCACAGATCGTTGTCGATCTTCGCCAACCGTCATCGACCACCACCAACCAGACGCTGTCAGTCAACGTCGTAATCTGAAAAATATAGTTACATTTTCCCGTCTGTGGGATAAGAGATTTTTGTAATCATTAATCAATAGTGGATTTTGGCAACTGAGTTAGACCCCGTGGTTTTTACATTTACGGGCTTTTCACGTAAAAACTTCTAGAGCAGTCACTTTTTTTTCTTTTTCATCTGAGTGTGTGCAGAATTCTCGGGCAACGCTAAGACGATAATCTGTTACTCTACCGCTGCGAATTTTCTGGCACACATCATTTTGACGCCGTTCATTGAAAAATAAGTCCTGTTCAACATTGTCTTCAACTTTAAGAAGTTGATCCCCTACTTCATTTCCCAATGATGTATATCATCTAACTGGCTAAGGAACCTCCTTTACGTCTTGAAGATCTTCTCAGAAGCTTTCTTCCAGGCTAGGGGCCAACCTTCACTGTAGTCTCGGAAGTTCGTTCATGTCAACGTCTCGGGCACGACTGTGGTGGGGAAGTCATCCCATATTTTATTTAGATTACAAGTCTTCGATAATCTATCTTGAATTGGGGGCAATCTTCACTGCAAAAAACGCTTCCTCAGTGTTCCCTTATCGTACTGGAGTTCCTCTTCAGCTAGATCAGGAAGTTGATCTCTTTAAGAGCCAATACTTGTGTTGTTTTACAAGCTTGTATGGAAAGTACCCCCGCCATGACAGCAAAAGATTCAAAAGAAGCAACTAAAAAGTTGTTAAATATTTTCTTGAGTATGACTGTAACTATATTTCCAAGAAAATATATGGCCCATTGCGACCTACCTCATAGTCTCGAGAAACGTAAAACATCTATGACACCTCACTCTAGGCTTAATTGATCCTTGGAGGACTCGATTTGACCTCTTCCATTAGAGGCTACAGTTGTGAAGCAAAAGCTTCGACATGCAGCCTTAGATAGGTCAAAAATTCTTGGTGGAATTTCTTCGATCTCTTCCCTAACAGGTTACGGTCGTCAAGCAAAAGCTTCGACCAACAACCTAGGATAGGTCAACCATTCTTAGTGGATTTCATATGACTTTGTTCATTATAGAGTAATACCGTTGAGCATCTCTGGTTATACAACTCAAAATTGGTCTTACATCCTTATTAGATTCTCCTTTCAACCATGCCCTTGAAAGTCAAGCTCAAGAGGTAAGACTCAAAGAGAAGCTACCATGCCCCTAGAAGACAAGCCCAAGAGGCAAATCTCGATAAGATGCTAGCAGTGGACAGGTCCTCACTAGAAATACTCCATAAGAGCAAGTGGTTGACAGGGTCTCTACTCGAAGACCTCAGAAGGCTAAAAGCCACAGAAGATACCAGTTCAAGCTCCTGTAAGGCATAAGTCCAAGGGGGCGCAACCTCGGAAGGCTTGAATCACAAAAGCCTCAGAAGCAACGTAAAAAATATACAAAGAAATACATTATCATCATCTATAAATGTTACATCTGATGATTACAAAGACTACAAATACAAACATAAGAGCTACAACATATCAGCTCATCTTTGAGTAGAGTCGGCATCGCCTCCCAAAAATTCCACTGTTTTTTATAATCGTCAGGTGGTCTCCAGATATTGCCACCACATAAGCATTAAAATATTCCCCTCAAAGCGTCGTTGGAAAACTACAACATTTCTTCATCACCTACAAACAATACCACAATGAGAAAGAAAATCTCGTTGCTTACATACTACGCAGGACGAGGACGACTTTCCTCTTTGCCTTAACTTTGCAACATAACACTGCATCGCAACTCGGTACCGCAACTCTGCATCGCAACTCGGTACTTCAACTCTGCGTCGTAACTCAACATCGCAATTCTATGCAACAAATTGACACCCAACTTTGCACTACAACTTGATACCACAACTCTGTACCGCAATTCGACACCGCAACTCTGCACCGTAGCTCGACACCACAACTATGCATCATAACTCGACACCGCAACTCTGCACCGTAGCTTGGCACCGCAACTCAACACTGCAACTCTGCACTGCAACTCTTCACCGCTGCGTAGAATGATTTTCTTTCGAAAAATCCTGAATCAGATGAGGACTCCATCCCTACCTTCCTTCATGACATTGGACATCCAAACCATTGCGCCACTGCAATGCTTCGCCAGCATGTCGCCGCGACTCACTGACACAGCAGGTCGCTGCGCTGCAACACGTCACCCCGACGCACCATCACAATGCGTCGCCACGACGCAATGTGTAGCCTCGTCGCACTGTCGCAATGCGTCCTGACATCACAATGCACTACTACAATGCGTCTCTACACCGCTGCGATGCACTGTTGCAACGCATTGTCACTCCGTAACGCGTCTCCAAGCCACACTGCTGCAACGCGTTGCCTCGCCGCGTCATGCAGCCACATCGCACCGCCGCATCGCGCAGCCGCATCGCACCGCAGCGTCGCATCACTGCAACACCCCGCCACGTCGCTCTGCCACATCGCATTGCCCCACCGCGTCATGCTGTTGCAACGTCCTGCGTCGTTGTGTCACCACATCACGTCACGCCGTTACAACGCCCCACCACACCGCGCCGCTGTGTCGCGCTGCAACGCCTCAATGCGTCGCGCAGCCATGTCACGTGGCTCCAATGCCTTGCCGTGTTTTGCCGCCGCGTCGCATTGCTCTCCTGCAACGCCCCACCGTATCGCGTCGTTGCGTCGCGCCGCCACAACACGTCGCCACGCCGCACCGCCGCACCGCCGCACCTTTACCATTTCCTTCAGACCTCTATTTATAGACTCAAAAAGAGCATTAACCAATAAATGCACATTAATATGAAAATTTAAAAAACAGTGCAAACATTAAATGCTCATAAATAATAATAAATAAAAATTTTTCATGTTCAAAAAAAAAAATGTCAAATTCTATTAATCTTCTTTTCGAAATTCGATGCCCTCCTCAAATTCCTTTATAAAAATATTATTTATTAATCTTTTTTTTGGAATTCACCGCCGCACCTCTATCATCTCTTTTAGACCTCTATTTATAAACTCAAAAAGAGCATTGAACAATAAATGCATGCTAATATGAAAATTTTAAAAAATAGTGCAAATATTAAATGCTCATAAATAGTAATAAATAAAAAATTTTCATATTAAAAAAAAATGTCAAATTATATTAATCTTTTTTTCGGAATTCGATGTCCTCCTCAAATTCCTTTATAAAAATATTATTTATTTTGTTTTAGAAGAGATTCGAACCCGTCAATGAAGGATAGTGGTCGCTTGCATGACCCAGAAAACTTCTATGCTTATTGTTGGGACGATATGTAAGATATTGAAGGGTTCCAACATCATAGAAGCTTCAAAGAAGAACTCGTAAAGTCTTGAAAGCTTAAAGAATTTGGTTTTCCATAAGCAATAACTAAATGATAATTTTTTAAACTGAATTCGCTAGTTCCTGCTCAAACTATTCATATTGCATAGGTCATCTATCCAAGAGATAAATCAAAAGCATTTATCCTATTGAGTCTAAAGTGATAGTCATTATGCTATGTAAACTCAGCAAGTTCTTTTCAGTCATTGATGGTTAACTTATTGCTGATTACATTAATTGATGCTAACTTGCATGAAAATGAAAATTTGTATAATAAAGCAATCATTGTCTCAAAACTAATCTCAAACTTTTAAATTAGGAATATAACAACAAACACTAGGAGTTTTGTAAACATCTTCTTTATAGGTGTTTATGAGAAAATAAATTTAGGAAATTTTCATCTTGCCTCTACAACAGGGCCACTTTTAATTTTTTTAAAGAGAAAAAAGAAACTTTGGAGTTCTCACCCTATCTAGTATTTGGAGTGAATTATAGAGAAATTCACTATCATGGCAAATTTTTTCATGATTAATGTATCAACTGCTTACAATGCCATCTTGGTTGGCCATCACTAAATATTATTCGACCATTATCTCACCTCTCATGTTTCCATAATGTTTTAAGGCAAAAGACAAGTGGTGACCAATGGATGTGATTTGCTACATTCAAGTGCATGTTATTTAAAAGTCAAGGGGAATGTCAAAGAAGAAAATCTCAAACTTCATAAAGCATTAGTTTAGAAACTACTAAAGATATTGATGAAGTCACCACTGAAGAAGGGGATTCATTCGTTCCATTTTGTTTGAGAATGACTTCTGATGCCAAGTGGTATGACAAATTGATCTCCACTCTTCATGTATACCATGATGTGTTTGCTTAGTTTATACGGAGATGTGAGGAGTAAATGTAGATGTTACCATTCACAAATTTAACATTAAATCAAGAGCTTGATCAACCAAGCAAATAAAGAAAAAAAGGTCAACCACTAATATCCCATTAGACCCAATTCACGAAAGTGCAAAAAAAAAAAAGTGATTGCCTTCTTCGAAAAAATCAAGTTCCTAAACTAGATTGTGAATGTAGTTAAGGTGCAAAAATCAAGTGGAAAATAACACATATAAGTAGATTTTACTAACCTAAAGTTGGCCTTTCCCAAAGATAGTTGTTCATTATCTTAGATTAATACTTTAGTCAACTCTATAGCTATATATTTTGTGATAAGCATTCTTGATGCATTTGTTGGTGATTTTCTAATTAAAAACAAAGCACTTGAATCATATATTTTTGATTTAAAAGAAGTATTTGATACTTTAAAAAAAGAATCAATATGAAGCTCAATCCATTGAAGTGTGGTAATGGAGTTAGGTTTGAAATTTTATTTTCATATTCACTCTAGAAAAAGGTTAAAATGAGTCCTAAGAAGGTGAAGGATATTATGGTGATGTTGTCTCCCGGAAAAGTAAATGTGCTGCAAAATTAGCAGGTTGAATTTCTAGCTTGAACCAAATTAACTCTAAATTTGGTGGGGCTTAGCCTTCTTCAAGGTTTTAAGAAAAGTGAAAAACATTTCTTAGGATGAAATTGTCGGCCATCATTATCGTGTAAAAGGGTGGCTTGATTTAATTTAATATATATATATATATATATATATATATATATATATATATATATATATATATATATATATATATATATATATATATATATATATAATTTTAGTATGTAAACTTAAAATTTGAATTTGAATTTGAAATCAATTATTTAATCGAGCCGAAACTCAAGCTTAAAGTTACTCTCAACTCCGCTCCACTATAAGAAAATATTTCGTTCGGATATATCCCACAGCATAACAAGAGAAATTATTCTATACAGACATTACATGCGATGTCAGATCTTCGCCGTCGTACATCGTGATTATTATTTTTTTTAATTTAAAAGTGAGGCTCACTCAAATACATTTTTCCGGCGATTAACGATAGATATCAGACACCGCATACAATAATAGGAATGTGCCATGGGTAAATGTGGCTCCATAGCTGCACAACACGTGGACGTATTACAGTTGCGGAAAAGCATAGTTTGCTGTTAGCATGAAAGAGTGGATATTTCCGCCAACTGAGGAATGCCGGCCATTCCGATGTGACAACGGCAAAATCCGACCCCATTCCTGGCAACTTCACCTGTAACCGCCGAAGCGTAAGGTTCTCAATAACATGATAGATTTAGAATTCAAGTGTCTACTTTCTATTGTTGAACAAAAAAAAAAACAGAGATAGAGAATTTTTTTTTGAGACATTTGCAATACTCTACGCAATCCACTTTCTATTGATTTGGTAGAATCCAAATACATGGCTTAAGTGAAGCTTCACCGGCCAAGTGTCGCTCTTCCTGCCATCACTAACAAAGGCCCCTATTGGCAATCGTCGTCATCAGCCGTCATCGCCATAAACTATTATTCTTGTTCCCCTCAAGCATCTACAATACTAGATATGTAGATATGATAAAGTATTTTACTATAATACTATGTTTGAGTGAGCAATCAAACATAGTAATAAATTAATTAATACTTTTTTTAGCTAATAACTAGATATTATAAAGTATTTTAAATTCATAGTGTTGGATCTGAGATAGTCTGCGAAGAACGTCAAAAGAATAGAGCATAAATGAGGAGAAAGAGAAATGAACTCTATAAACAGTGTCATTTCTTCATTAAATGTTTCCTTTATTTTATAAAGGCTATAGGACAATAGTGATGTTACATTTCTACCTCATTTGGAGAGGGTCGGTTGCAGGCCGAGTTAGATCGGCTAAATTAGTTTAGGTCTAGAGAGAAATTTGTATAAAAGAGGGTGCTTTGGTTGGGGCATGTCTCAGCTGAAACAGTGTCGAATCCTCATGCAATATAATTTGCTTCCTCAGAATGATCTTGTAGTGTCTTGCTGTAATATGAATGTCATTTATTGATTAAAAAATAACTTATTTGACTCATTTATTATGTCATTTTGATTCCACTAGTTCCCCCTTATGAAAATGGCCAACTATTTTCAATTCTACTTATGCGTGATGGTTGGACTTCCTTCATTTTTCCTATATATATAAAAAGGGTTGAGTTATTAGGGTACACCCCTTTTACCTTTTCCTGTTCTTCGCTTGCTTGATCTTTTGTATTTCACTTCCAGCGATAGTATGATGGTGTCCGGATATTCCTTAAATGATTTCAGGTTGGTGGCTTTGGAGGATTAATCATGAATGAGATTAGCATAGGTTAGCTTGTTGTATCATGTTTTTATCTATTATCATGCTTTGGGTTGTCAGTGAGGTAGATAGGGCAACTTCGCTGTACTGTGCATACCTTTTGTTCTACAGAGACCAGTTCTTGTTTGACCTTTACGTAACTTATTCGTGTTTTCCTGTAGATTACTTGGCTTTGATACCATTTTATAAGCTCTAGAACAGAATCTTTGAACTACTCCAAATAAATATAAAAAATAGGCAGTTATAGGTATTTCAAAAAGAACAAATCTTTCATATAAGATCACTCTTAAGAAATTCAAACGAGTGGATTATGATAAGTTTTATGATTTTAAAACAACAAGTTGAACTAGAACACTATTCTAAAAATATATCTAACGAACAGGTTAATCCATGGAATTAAACATAAACCGGTTAGAGAAAATTAAACTATTTAAAAATATATTACAATCTAGATATAAAAAAATTCCAAATACAAAAAGTACTTCTAACATATACAAATTAAGAGTGAGATTAATTTATAACTAGGATGTACTGGATAATAATATTACCAAAGCTGTTTTTTTAGCTGAATGTTGTAATTAAAAAAAATTACTAATAATCCAGAAAATTTAGGATAAACAAAAACAAGTAAATATAACTCTTCAGGAAATATACAAGGATTTATACGTATCAATGAAGTTATTTCAATAGACAAATCTTCTCCTTTAGAAAATGAGATAAAAGATTTAATTAATGCCTTAACTAAACATCAATTTATGGCTATACTTACTAGTTACCCATCTGTTGACACCACTTCTTCATCGAGCCAACCGATGGGATTATCCTCATCGTCAAATACTAACAAAGCTAGTACAAGCTAAAAACACAAGTTCTTATCTTCGTTATTTGCCTCCTAGCATTAGAGGTGATCCTAAATTTAGAAATAGAACAAAATCTTGATACGAAGGCAACAAATCTGAACCCATAAGTGGGCATGGTATTTATTTAAATATAAAATGCAATAAAAATATTAACAAAAAAAAATAATTGGGTAATAGAAAAAAGCGATATAATTATAATTTAAAAAGAAAAGATGTCTAGGGCTTTTTATAAAATACACTTACTGGAATTTCAAAAAAATGGTTTGAAGGACTAAGTAATAATAAAAAAACATGAAATAAGAAATGCATGTTTATCAGAAAGAACCATAGGAACACCTAGAAAATGAACAATTATCTATGGAGATTTCATAAAAAGTGAGTTTTTAGGATATAAAGTTAGATACCACACCGAAATAAAAAAAAACAAAAGCATCAGTCATATATAGAAAAACAGAAGATAACATCATTAAATATATGCAATATCTATTATTTAAATGAATATAGTTGCGAGTATCAAAAATATTTTTTTGATATTCTAACCGATCATCGCTAGTTATATTTAGACATGTATTTTTACAAATTACCCAAACAATATAATATCATATGGAGCCAAGAATTTACAAAAGTACATCAAAATGACATTACTTTAAGAAGTCGAATAAAACATGTCAACATATAAAATTATATAAACAAAATAAATAATATAAACAATTATTATGTTGTGAGACATCTGACTTCTTTTAATAATGGGTTTGTTCTTATTCTAATAGCAAATGCAATTGTGTTGTAAAAAAAAAAAAATTTTAAGAAAATACAAAAAAAAAATAATCCAAATAAAAGAACTTTTAGAAAAAAAGAATAATAATATAAATAATAAGAAAATAAGAGGTTGTATTTGCAAACAAGGACATTACTCTAATAAATTTTCCCAAAGAGGTAAAATAAGTCACGTAAAATCAGTAGCCATCATCGAAGAAAATAACCTAGAACCTATTTTTAATGTCATCATCGAAGAAAATAAGCTAGAACCTATTTTCAATTTTCCTGACATTGAAAATGAAGAAGAGATATATCAATTATCAGAAACTGAAGACAATCTAAAAAATATGAGCTATTTTGATAATGAAATAGAAGAATAATTATATTCTAATTAATGGAAGGAAGCTCTGAAACTGATATAATCAAAGTAGGAGAAACTTTTACTCCTTCTAGATCTTACAAAATGGTATCCAAGCATAGAAGAAGATCTTGATAAAAAATGGTATCAGAATATGTCTAAACCATTGTCAGAATATTCTTTACTGATAATAATTCACTTTGTTCTTCTTATTGATACTTTTCTTTGCATCTGAATTCCATTGCTCATTGCTTCAAGCTTACTCCGTACTTCTTGTATAGTCTCTTTTTTCTTGCAATACATATATTTGTGTATCTTCACTTTTTGTAATTTTTTGCAAAATATTTCTCACTTCTTCGCTCACAGCTGCATTATTTCGAATAAATGTAGCAATCCATGTTTTATACATAACTTCGTGAATATTTTTTGTGGGTTGCTTGCAGTGACTGTAAATAAATATTTTTTTCTTAAGAGTAATACACCAGATATTTGTAGAATCTACCTTTTTAGTTTCAATTCAGGTCTAGTATAAATATTCAGCTATCGATCTCTTGAATAATGATTCTGTTGGTTTATACTTAAAAGATCAAGGATATAATCACCGTGTTTGTTGGAGAAAATAGGTATGGTAGAGTGAAATTGAAGTGTTTGTATAATTGGCCAGTTTAGTAAATAATCGTTAGGACTTACTAGAATGATGTTATTTTCAGTTTGTTTATATGATGAAAATGATTTAAGGAAATTATTACCTAGAATTATGTCTGGATCATTGTCAGACAGCACCAAAATTTTTGTATTTTTAATCGGACGGATTGTATTACAAAGTATTGATTGGTTCCTACTCTTCTGTCTGAAAGATTACATTAAAGTGTTAGTGTCCATTATGCTTCCGCATGAAAGTTTAAAAAAATTGTTATTCTATTATGATATCTATTTATTCTAGGATTTGACCTTAGAATCTATGGTTCATCTTGCACATTTTTCTTTGGTTTTCTAGAAAAACTTAAGGCTCAATAAGACCATACATGACCTTATAGGGCACAACCTTATGCAAGTACTTCAAAGATTTAAAGCACAACATTAATTCTTTTCTTACCCTATGTGTAGCTATAATAGATAAAAATCAAGATAGAACAAAACATGTTTTTAAACAAACAAACAAATCATAATATTCATTAATACTTAAAACACAAACTTACAGAAATCGAGCAGTAAGAAGATAATTTAGTTGCAATTGCAAACACATATTTAGATTGCAAGAGAAGAAGAAGAGGAACAAGAAGAAATCCTAACTACCTTTGCCTTCCCAGAAGAAGAGATAACAAAAGAATACATTAATTGTCACTACTGACGTTAAATGGAAGAAATAATTGATACTTCTTTCCAGCCTGGCTGATCAAGTGGGCATTTACTTTTGTCAAAATAATTCTTGGAATATTCTTTGTTGAAAAGAATTGGTCTGCTTTAGGAGTAATTCCAGGATGGCTGAGTAAGTGGGAATCTGCTTTTATTGAAATAATTCTCAGAATATTCTTTGCTGATAATAATTCACTTTGTTGTTTGCATTGATACGTTTTTTACATCTAAATTCCATTACACATTGCTTCAGGCTTGCTCCGTCCCTCTTGTATAGTCTATTTTTCTGGCAATACATACATCTGTGTATTTTTTCTTCTTGTAATTTTTTTGCAAAAATATTTCTTTGACTTCTCTGCTCATGACTGCGTTATTTTGACTAAGTGTAGAAATTCATTTTTTATACATAATTTTGTGAATATTTTCTATGCGTTGCTTGCAGTGACTGTAAATAAATAAATTTTCTGAAGAGTAATACACTCAGCTATTTGTCGAATCTATCTTTTTATGTTGGCAAAGAGAGGGAGAGATTGTATATGGCTTTGTTTTAGGATGGTAAGGAATTCAGAGATATGAAAAAAATAGTTTAGGTTTCTTGGGAATGTGAAGGAGGAAAAAAAGACGAAGGGCCATGAATTTTAGGCATGAGGGAAGATGAAGGGAAGAGAGATTCCAACCATGACAAAGAATAGTAAAGAGAGGAAACAAACAACACAAACACATAATAATCTAATGATCTACATCATGTAAAAATCAAATTGAAAGAGAAAAGTGTAAGGGATTGTACTATCCTTGCTTTGAGAAATTCATAAATGAGATGGCTTTCTTGATTGGTTTCCTTGTATTTGGTTTAAGTAAGGGAAGTGGAGAGATGAGATAATGGGAGATGGTTTCAGGCAAGAAAGAAGAGGTGGAGACAATTTTAGAGGGAGAGGAGGAAGTATTGTTCATAGTTTGGAGAGATGGGGATGGGGGGAAGAAAAGAGTAGTGGTTATAGAGGATATGGGGGAATTTTTTTTTAAAAAATGTGGGTAGTTTGGTAATTTTTCAAATGTGTAGTTAAGATTGTTAGGCAAACACAAGTGATTCTTATTTTCAAGGGATTGAAGTAAGGAATTCACTGGTCGAATCTATTTTGAAAAAGGAGGTGTCTAGATCAAGATATGTCAAGTTGAAGTGTTCAGTTGGTTGCAAGATGGTTATGGTGGTTATGACAAAAAAATTTTTCATAGGCTCATTAGATAGAGAAATATATGGCAGACATAGTGGAACAATTGGTTTTGATCAAAATGAGCATCATCTCAAAATATTTAATGTCAAAGTGGGGCGCGCCTTAGGAGAGAGAAATTTGTGGATTTTGAGTTGCAGTTTTTGTTTTTTTAATGGTTACAATTATTTTAATTTAGATTAAGTTTGGTTGAAGCCTGATTAATTTTGAGCTCATTTTTAGTCAATTAATTCTTTTTATTAACAAAATTATTGTGTGTTCTCTCCTCATTATCGTTGGTTAAATGGGGCTCCACGGTGTCAAAATGAGCACAAAGTTTTATTTGAAATATATCAATGATACAAATGTAATGGTTGAATCCGTTTTGAAAAACAATAACTCATTGAAAAAATTTTTTATGGGACATTTTTTAAAATTTTTATGGGACAATGTTTCATACATGGAAATCCTAAGTTCACACTTTATGTAAAATTGGTGTTTGGTGACCACCAAATTGGTTTGCATGTTTTTTAATATATGATTATGAAGATTATGCAGCTTACATAATATAATTTTTATAACTGGATTGGCCTGTAGAGAAAAAAATGATAATTTTTTGTTTCATTGAGTAATTTTTTGTTTCACTGAGTACTTTTAATGCATAAAAATTTGAACTGAAGATTATGTAAGAAATATCTCAAATGCTGCCAATTTTTTTTCCATGGTATCCATTCATATAAATAAGCATCATGCAACTTTTAGAATGAGGTTTCAAATCCTACGATAATCTGGTGAGAAAATGATAATTTTGGGGTTTATGTTGATTAAGGGTGATATTGTCAATTTTTTAAGCTTGTTTAGATTCGATTATATTGAGTTTTTTTTATTTAGTTTATTTCAATTTTTCTTTAGTTAGGATTTTTATGAAATTAGGGTTTATCTCAATATTGAACTCATGTAAGATTCAATTAAATACAAGCTAGGGAAAAGGGTTGACCAAAAAGTGAGGTCAATACCAAATTGTGCTTAGCCTTGCTAATTACAAGATCATCATAGCATAAGTGATGCCCAATGCTTTTGTGTTCATCATGACCTTCATGATGTTTTATTAACACTGAGGGATTTCGTGTTCCATTGACATGTTTAAATTTTTGTTCTCATTTCTGATTGGACGAGATGAATTTATACAGTTTTCTTTGACCTATAGATTCCAAATATTTGGGTTAGAGAACAAAGTGAAAGATTGGAAGCAAAAATTTTTCTTGGCGTCTTCCCTACATGTGTTGTTTTTTAGTTGATCCCATCTGAGGATGCCCCATCAAAGGTGAAAGCCAAAGTCTCGGTGAAGGTACTGCTATAGGCCAGTAAGATTGAAGGAACCAAGCTGTTGATCCAGTGGTACCTAGAGCCAACACTTATCAATAGGGTGTTGTAATCAAATTTCCTCAAGGTATTGATCGAGACTAATTTAAAATTCTGGCGCCTATCAGGATGAAAGGGAGGGGGCACTAGCCACTCAGGTAGTTAATATGAAGGTTTGCTCAACTGTTGCTTAAGTAGTGAAACTATCAATTCCAAAAGTGGTTTTTTTTTTTAGGGGTGGGGGAGGGGGGATCTCTAGTTTTGTAGGTGTGATGCACCAAAACTTACCATGAAGTAAGTAGGTCATATAATGAAAGTATACATGTCAAGTAATATGCAGTTTCATAGTCAACATATCGATCTTTCAAGGAAAGGTTTACCAATTATTCCTATAGAAAAATTTCTAGTTTACTAATCTTGTAAACCTTGCTTGGCGTGATTACAAATGGGGTTTAAGTCCTAAAACTCCAACAAAAGCAGATCAAAGTACAACCAATAGAAAATAGAATAGTAGATAAATTCTTGGAAGCTCATCAAGAGTGATGAAGCTCGTGCGTCTGTAATTCTGGGATTGTGGTAGATCGTGGTGTTCCTAAATACTTTCTTACATGATAACTATCAACTATGGATAGAAAGTTCTCCATATGCCTATGTCTAGGTCAAAAGATGAATGAAATTCATGAAGTTAAGGTTTCCTTAATCCTCGTTAAAATCCACAGAAGTGTTATGATCCCCCATAAAATGTTGCAGAACCCTACTGGAATAAGTTCGTCCTTTCAAGATTTTATGGAATGAAAGTGTTAGATTTCATAGCTTCACAAAAGTTTTGAACATCTTAGTTGGACTGACTATGAAATTTAGAGGTTAACAAACAACCTCAACCACAAAAGTAAGGAAAATGCCACAGGAAAAACATATTAAAAAATCATGATAAAAACCACTACTCTTACATTGCATAGACGCAAAAAAAGAGTCTAATCATGCATTATAAAAAAACCATAGATATTTAAGCCATGCAGATCTTCATTACAAGATATAATAGTAAGTAAAACTTACTGTTGACCTCATTTTTTGTCACATAGGACTTGCATGGGCATCATCCATGGGTTCTGTATAGCCAGATGACCAAAGTGAACCTGCCAATTTTCATGGCCTGGCGTGGTCACACGAGGCCTGGGATTGACCATATTTAGGTATAACTAAAGTGACCCCTCTGCATGGCCACAAACCTTGACAAACCAGTGATTTATGTTTTTCATCCATGGATCAAACCACAAACTTCTCATCATTTTGTTGGCGGCGATCCGTGGCTCTTTAACTGTCTGATTCATCTCTGACATCAATGCATCACCTAATCAGACAGTCAGGAACCTTCTACCACTGCCTCCCTAGCCTATAAATAGGTAGTCTTCGGTGCTCACCAAGACATCCCCAACTCTTTGGCACTTACCTCAAATAACCAAACAGAGGAAGAACAAGAAAATCATTCCTCTGGTAAGCTTTATGCTTACCTACTTTTTATTTACGCATTTTTGTTTCCTAAGTTTTAAGCTGGCTTTAAGCTAGATTAATCAGCTCAATAGCCTTGGATTATGCTTGTGCCTGGGCTTGACCTAGGTCGACTCAAACCCAGCCTAACCCTAACCTCCCTAAATCTAGTCTAACCTAGCCCAATCGTCGACCACAACCTAACCCAAGCCCTAAACCAAAACCCTAACTAAACATTAAACCCAAACTTAACATTAGACCTAACCCAATCTAGGTCTAACCCAAACTTAACCTCAGACTTAACCAAACTTAGTTCTAGGCCAAATTCTAAAACTAAACCAGGTCTAACATAACCCAAACCTGACTCAACATAGACTTGACCATACATAAGTCTAACCCTAACCAAAACCTTAGACCTTACCCAACCTAGGTCTAACCCAAACTCAAACTTTTACCTAACTAAATGTGGATCAAACCAGCTTAACCTGAGATAAACCCAAATCAAACCTAAGTCAACCTGGGTGAACTAAGCATTACTCGCTTCAAACCCAAATCAAACATAAGCCAACCTGATTCAACCTAAATACAACCCAACTTAACCCGAGTTAGGCTAGTTCTGACCCAGACACAAACCAGCTGACCCATATTATATCTTAGCTCAATCTTAAGCTAACCTAAACTGGAAATTTAGCTTAACTTAGCCCGACCAAAGCCTAAATCTAATCCAAGGCTAAAGTATGTGCTATTTTATGTATGTTATTTCATGTTTCATTTTGTATGTTATTTTATGTTGAAAAATTAAACAAAAATAAAATAATAAAAAATAATAATACATAAAACAAAAATACGAATGAGAACTTCTCTGTTTTCTCCATAAACACCAAAAAAATCAAACTTCAAACAAAACAATTTAAAAAATTAGAAAACTCTAATTCTCAACATGACTAACAAACCTAAGGATTGAAACAATAAATGAATTAAAATATTGAACCTCAGATAAACAATTAAAATACACTATAATAAAGAGCAAGAATAGAACTTAGGTCCAACCTAAACCTTAGATTAGCTAACTTATACACTAAACTGAGGTTCATACACTTGGCCGGGTTAGTCTGAGTATAGAAGCTTAGCTTAGTCTAGGTACCCTAGTTTATGCTAAGGACTAGGACATACAAAGCCACAAGCATATGCCTTGATATTAGAGGGAATACTTTAGAAAGAAGTAACCTATGGTTGTGGATGAAGGTATTTCAGATTGTTTCAAAACTATGAAGCCTTCATGCTCTGACATTCAAGTGGATTCCTATTTATGAGGCTAATCATAGTCGAAAAATATCAACATTACCGGGATGACAGAAAGCCATGAACATCTTGACCGGAGACGTTATCCAAAACTCAAGGTTAGTTCATCTATATAATTCCTAATAGAGTCTAGGGTTTCATTCTAATCTTAAAATCCTTTCTTACCTAACTCTATCCTCAGCATAGGGTATTTAGTCATTCCTGTCAGTCAAATCTAGTATCCCTGATCTATCTATTGATTTCACTTAATCAGTTCAAACTCATCAGAACCTTTCAATTCTCTCTTCAAATTTTAATTTTATTCTATATCTTGGGTCTTTCCCATGACACATCATCATCATACTGTAACGTCCCATCCCCTGGAACATAATTCTTCCAATTTGGACTCTTCATTCCAATTATGAAAGTCTGATCTCTGACAATTAGACTTAACACATTAATCGAGAGTTTTCTATAGTGCTCATGACTTTGAAGTAGTAATTAACTATGAGGGCTTAGCCTTATAAGGAATAGGACCTCATAATTAAAATAAACCTTTTCTTACACCCATAAAGTAAGGGGAGAATCCTGGTTCGTAGATCTATAAATCCTAAAGATTTCCTTCATAATCTATTATAAGATAATATTTCTATCTTTTGAGATAGGATATTATTCTTTGAACACTGTATCCGATCATTTAGATAAAAATCTTTGAGATCTATGGTGGTCACTAAGAATAAAAATCCTACAACAACAAAGGCTTGTCCTTTTTACAAGAGTAGCACCTCTCCCTCTCATACAAACGACTCTACCAAAACTCACAAGAAAATAAAGTGGAAATTCAACCCTTCAAGGTTTCAACCCTAAGGAGAAGAGGAAAACCTATAGGAAGAAGAATCTCTAAGTAAACTGAATCTTTCTCTGTCTTTCGCTATCCCACATCACCCTAAGAATCATTCTTATATTGGAATCCACAAATTTGGAAATTTTTTCCAAAATTTTTTCGCACTTTATCGACGTGGTCACACTGAAATGTAGTGTGATCATGTCAAGCTTCTAAATCGGGCGTGTAGTTGCACCCAATCCCTGCATGATCCCATCGCTCGTCTGATCTGGCATGGTCACATCAGATCCTGACATGGCAGCAAAAAATATAAAAGTAGAGAAATTCTTGGAAGTTCTTCAGGAGTGATGAGGCTCGAGAATATGTGATTTAGGGATCATGATAGATCATGGTGTTCCTAAATGTTTTCTTACATGATAGTTGTCAACCAGAGATAAAAATGTTATTTTTATGCTATTGTCTAGGTTAGAAGTAAACGTAAATCAGTGAAGTTGATGTTTCCTCAATCCTCATTGAATGTTGCAATCCCCCAGAAAAGGTTGTAGAATCCTACTTGATTATATATATCCTCTCAAGATTACATGGTTAACACTTTTTTGTTACACCAGCAACGATTAGAGATCATGGCTTCACAAAAGATTTTAACATTGTAGTTGGCCAGACTAGGAGAAAATGTAATTCAGAGGATAAGCAACAACATCAGCCATGAAAACACGAAAAATTCTACATGAAAAATATATCAGAAAACCACAATAAAAACATCTACCCTTACATCACAAAGACACAAAAAGAGTTTAGTCGTGCATTATCAAGAAAACTACTGCTAGGAAATCGATGCAGATCTTTTTTGCAAAATATAATAGAAAGTAAGACTTAAAACAAAGTCTTGTCCTCTCTACAAGAGCAGCATCCCACCCTCTCATAAAAGAAACTCTCTCAAAGCTTGTAAGAATACAAAGTGTAAACTCAGCCCTTCAAGATTTGAACCACAAAAAGAGGAGGAAAACATATTGGAAGAACAATCTTTAAGCAAACTCAAATTTTCTCTTCCTCTTGTCATCACAAAACTCACTCTTTCTCTTAGAAGGCCCTAAGAATCATTCTTATGTCTGAATTCATGAATTTGGCTGGGGAATTTCTTTACAAAATGATTTCTACTTCATCGGTGTGCTCACGTCGGACTTCTAACTCGGGCGGCATGGTCACGCTCGATCCCAGTGTGGTCACACCGTTGGTCTAAAATTTTTTTATGGTCACGTCGGAACCTGGTGTGGTCACCCCGCTGCTATCGACCACTTGATGTAGTCAAGCCGCGTTCAGGCATGGTCGTGCCGCTTTAAACCTCATTTTCACTAGTTTTTCTATTTTAAATTACTCATATTTAACACTTATAACTTGCAAACATCAACAAAAACCTTTATCAAGTGTAAATATATGATAAATAAGTAAAACTAACAAGTAAAATATAGGGTAAAATGTAGGTGAAATCACATAACATTAGCTCGTGTCAAGATTTAAGGCAAGTTAGATCAACAAAATTAGTTTAGGACTAGAGAGTGTTTGTGTATAAGAGGCTTCTTTGAATGGGAATGTCTCAACTGAAGCTGTGTCAAATATTATTGTGATGTACTTTTCTTTCTCAAAATGAATTCTGAGTGTCTTATTGTATTTTGAATTTCATTTCTAGAAGAAAAAATATTTATCGTCTTATTTCTTGTGTCGTTTCGATTCTACTAGTAACACCTTACAAAAATGACAGACTATTTTTTATTTTACCCTTGTGTGATAGTTGGACTTTATCCATTTTTCCTATATTTATATATAAAGTGGGTTGAGTTATGATGGCATGCCCTTTCTACCATTTCTTATCCCTCACTCTCTTGAACTTGTATGTTTCACTTGTAGTGATAGTCTTATGGTGGTTTGATTCTCCTTAAAGGGCTTTGGATCAGTGACTTTGGAGGATAAATCATGAATGGCCCAAGCGAAGGTCAATTTGATGTAGGAGAGTCATGTTTTTAATTCTTCTACCAAATATTGGGTCATCCACAAGGCGGATTAGGCGGCTTCATTATACAACAAAGAAACTATGTTCTATAGGGACCAAATTCAGTTTAGCTTTGCTTTCTTCTCTGTACCATGTTATGCTCTATCTTCACCAACTAAAAGGTCATCCTGGGAAAATTGAAACCCAATTCTACTGCAACCATCATGACCTTCATGATGTTTGGTCAATAGTGAGGGATTTTATGATTTATTGGCATTTTTTAGTTATTTGTCCTCATTTTGGGTTAGACCAGATGGATTTTTATAGTTTTCATTAGTCGTTAGAATCTAGCTATTGGTCACCATGACTACACCAGTTCAAAGCCTTTTTTGTACAAAAATGCACGTCGAAGAGTTTTTATGGATGTCTTTGACTATGGAAAGCTATATATGAGGGAAATACGATACAACAACATTCAAATGAACATCATAAATGTGATACATCAAAATTTGATGATGGCACCTACAAATTTAGCAAATATTTTGTTTCAAAAGTTTTTGAAAAAGAAATGTTTTAATAGAAGAAATATTGCTTTTAATCTTGTCCATAAGAAGTGATACATCATTTTGATCCCAATGTTGGGGCTCATATTTTATATTTACATTTCTTCAATAATAAAAAAAAATTATCAAATATTCATTAAGCTTATTTTGGAGAAACCCTGGTCATTTTGGTGACTTAGTAATGTGGACTACCAAATCTTTTTATAAAAACATCCTCCACCTCAGTGAAAATTCTTAAGGTGTTATTTGGTAATTTGTCATACCATCATTGCATTATCATGCGACATAATTTTCACTACCACAAAACCTCCAAATTCATTTTCTTTACCATTCTAAATGTATCCAATCATATCTTGGGAGAGAGAACTAATTCTATATATCTATAGATTTATTTTTATAAGATAGATTTATTTTTAAAAAAATTGACCTCACTTATAGTATAAATGCTTAAAATGTTTTGTGTTAGGTTATTTGTTTTTTTGGTAAAATCATATGTGATCTGATTACGATATAGTAATATTCATATTTGATATGAATACCCACAGATGATTATGATGATCAATGTATTATGACCACTATAAAAGTCATAAACCTATAAGAGTCTCTCCAGTGAAGTGCTACCGAGCGTAACCTATGACCCACAGGTTATGATGATATGAATGAACTACCCAAATCAATGGTTGGAATTGAGGAGAATGGTTTAACTTGGCACTTGACGTGGTGTATTTATGTTTGAAGAGTGAGGGTGAAAGTGAGTGACTGGGTATATCTCAACTCAAGCATCCTTCAAGCTCTCCAAGAGAACATTTTGCAAGCTCTCTCCAAGAGATGGTGAAAAGTTCTCCTACATTAAGAAAATTTCCCTCTCTTTCCAAAATTCCCTTTTTATTCGCACACTTCCTTGCTCAATAAGACAAAAAGCCTCAACTTATCTCTCTCTCTCTATTCAACCAACATCTCTTACCTATGCCCCCACTATCTTTGGGTTGCATACAAATATGTTTTTTTTTTGAAATTGCGCAGTATTGTCGCTATTCCAAACCATTAACGACGTGTCATTATGCCCTATCTTATTAAGAAAAATCTAACTATGGGTGTGGTGCCTCTATGTTGGCCACGAGCATTGTAATGTTGAAATTGAAAGTGAAATGCAAGCTTAAGATAGAGAGCTTAACACCATAGCATTGGTGATGAGCTCTAAAATGTCAATATATATGGAAAATATTCTCATATATTGAGAACAAAACACCCCGATGCAGCCAATACTAGTGTCATTACATTAGGTCTCTGAATAAAATGAGTTTCCTATTAGCAATCAAAATTCCATGGAGGATGTAATGGACACCAACTTGACTGCAGAATAATGAGACAACATCCATGTAAAGGTTGCACAAAAAATGGTGTTAATAAAGGTTTTTTTTTTGTGATACATGTACTTTGTGTGATCATGGAAAATGTTTCACGTTGTATCACTAAAACACCATGATTTACTGATAAAAAAATATTGGGTGCAAATGTCTATGTATGTACCCCTTCCCCCCCCCCCCAAACCACAAGCACACACATTTTTTTAATTCAGATATATCCTGTGAGGCATGCCCAAGGATCAGAGCGATAGGAACCGTGAGAAAGAGGGAGATAGAAGGAGAGAATGCATAGCGGCTTGTCTCTCTAGGGCAAAGTGGGGTATTACCGAACTCTATCTCCCATTATATATATTAGAAGTGACAGTTAGAAAAGAGAAGGGGATAGAGTTCGCTCTAAAGAGGATGGGTCTGAAGAGAAGAGCCAATAAGGCCTTAATGCATGATTTGGTCCCTCTATTTATAGAAGATAGATGGAAAAATTGTAAAATTACATGTTTGCCCATTGCTTAATAGGGGTGTTACAAGTTATTTTTCTCTATTTGCATGCTTAAACCTTTTACCCGGTGGGTCCTTGGGTCGATCGACTAAGCTGGTTTCGATTGAATTTTTGTTTGAACACAGTTGGCCTTTGCTCTAGGAAGTCAATCCGTTTTGAGTGTGGTTGTTAGTCGGCCTTAAGGCGATCGGTCGACTTACCATATTATTGTTCCTTAGTGATCTCCGTTGATATTTGGGGGAGCTGTCGAGAGAGTGTTACACCTTAGAACGGTAGTTTCTTTTAGAAGGATCGGTGTAGATGGACGTCCCTCGATAACCTGGGTGGCCATTTGGTTGTCTGACCTTCGGTCGATCAGCAGCCCTTCTATCGGTTGGCTATCAGTCGACAGACTATCAGCCAGTGTGATTCATCAGGTATTATAACATTTCATCCCTGGGGATTCTCGTCACTTATATTTTGATCTGGGTCATTAAATAATCTCGAGATTCATGAAGACACATTTTTTTGGTGTGTGTGCGCGCGCGCATTAAAATAAATATAATCACTATATTTGTTTATCATGAGTATAATGACATCATAGCAGTGGTAAAAAACACATAAAGATAATCAATATCAAGGATAAATTTTCTTACTTCAAGTATTAAATAAAAGAAATTATTGTGGATTGTACTTCATTCTCAATATTTCTTGCATCTATTAAAGAAAAATTTAAATATTAAGATTGGCAACGGTCTATCTTTGGCTTTGCTTTTGGCTGCCAATGCCTACAAGTCTGCTCATCTTCGAAGTACTTTTCAGAGTTATTCATATGCGTTTTTTATTTTTATTTTTTAAAATTATACTCTTTATAGAATATTTAAACGAAATGATTTGGGGCATTTACATATAAATCACATATTTCTTATGTATTTACATATATGTTACATAAACTTCACTTTTTTCAATTTGTACTACCCAAATCATTCTTATGACACCCAAAATACTATCATTACATTTTTTTAAGATGTGAAACACTTTTTTAGGTAAGGTGGGTATATAGATTTTAAAACTTTAAGTTTTGGTGTTAGAAATGTAAATACGTGGGAATTTATTTGTAAACGAAAAATTCATCAGTATGAATCTTGAGGCAATCCGATGGTTAAGTAATGCGAGGAAAAAACGGAGGGTCGAACGATCAATGGAGAGTCGGGCGATCGGTCGCTTTTGAAGATCTTTTGATCGGTCGACAATCTCAAGGTAAGATGGTCATCCAAAAGCAGGCGTAATGATTGAATCACCCTAAGATATAACGATCGGCTCATAGCAGAAACGATCGATCACTGACATCACTGTTGACCAGAAACTAACATGGCAATCCAAAGACGAACGATCGACTGAAGGGGACGATTGTTGGGCCTCATATCGATCAAATAAGCCCATTTGTTATCTTATTATGTTTAATATATGTAATTTACTAAAAGAACCTCTCAGAAGCTAGCATCTAGAGGGTATATTGAATAAGCTCAATTATTATCTTATTATATTTGATAAGGGCCATTTTAAAATAAAAGGTTACACATTTCTATTGTTCATTGCTATTTATTCATGCTTAGCTCTGTGTTATGTTATATTCCTTGGGTGTGTTTCTCGGAAGTTTCTGGATTCAACATTATTTCAGGTGCGATGAATGTAGATTCATGTCGTTAATGAGAAAAGGGCCACAACATCAGCAAAAAAAGAAAGAGACCAATCAGAGAGATATAGTGGAAGCAGGATGCATTAGAGAGTTCGTGGAATAATTCGTGCAATAGGTACTGCAAGATCTAAGAACTCATATCATGAATGAAATGTTGGGACAATTTGTAAAGGTCCTCAGAGCGATCACAACCTTAGGAGTAGCCCATGTTCTTGGAAGAGAACATGTTCAGCAAGAACCATAAAATACTTCTCGAGAGAGATCACTGGGGCACAATGAGAGGAGACCAAACCATCTATCAGAGAGAACTAAGGATTTGCTATATCAGGATAGCACCGGATCCACCTCGATGGTGAAAAGACAATGATTTTGGCGAATCAAAGTGTTGCAGAATCCAGAGAATGCTTTCACCCTTCAAATCTTAAGAGCTAAACCCTCGAAGAAATTCAAACTACCATGTTTGGAGTAGCATTGGTGTCATATAAGGGATGATTGGATCCCAACAATCACCTGGCACCTTTTGAATCCTCAATGTTCCTACTAAGAATCTCTGACACATTTAAATACAGACTATTCTTCACACCATTGAGGTCATCAACTCTAAGATGGTTTAACGCACTTACAGTTGGCGTGATTACGTGCCTCATGGAGTTTAGGAGACTTTTTTTTGCCACAGTTCGTCAGTGCTTAAAGACCTAAGAAGTGTACCTGATCCTTGTGGCAACTAAAATAGTGACCATCAAGAGTTTGCGCTCACTCATTGTGCAATTCCAAAGAGAAATGTTGGACGTAGAGGAATTGAAACCCAGTATTGCCCATGCTGCTCTAACACAGGGATTATGATCTAAGAGGCTTCGTTTTGACCTCGACCTTGTGGAACGCTGGAGCTTGACCAAGTTACTGGAGATGGCTAAGAAATATATCAACACTTATGAGAATGCTCCCGAGCCCTCCGACCGAAGGCTGTAGAAGAGACCATTACAAAACAGCCGGCGTAAATTGAAGGAGAACACACGACCACCCCTTCGCATGAGCTACAAAGGTCACCCCTGCAACATCACAACAAACTGTCATGGAGACCAAAAGGGTCGGGCGAAGACCCATAATCAATAGTTGAACCATTATCACGAGATAATAACTTAGTACCATGAACTGACATGATATGATCATGAAGGCGTTTAGGCGACTCCTCTGAGGGCATCAACGTCAGAAATAGTAGACACCATCCAAGAAAAAAAAAATTCAAGAAAGTGGCACTAATGAGGGTTAGAGCATTCCTTTGAGATAGTAGGATGTGTTGTAAGTACCTCAAAGATCACGACTATTTTTCATTTTGCTTTTTGTCTCTACTACACTGAGATTTATTTCCATTAATCAAGATTAGGACTAAAGAACCTACTTTGTGAACTTGCCAAGCTAAGTTCACCGGATTAATAAAATAGAGATTTTTCTGGTGAAATAACTATTAGACTTTCTCTGTGAGATCAATATGTGAAACTCTCAAATTGCATTACTACTTGACACATGCACTTGCGTTGTACGCCTAACTGTCTTGCAATAAGTTTTGGCGCATCGAAAACCAAACACAGTTTTTGGGGTAAAGTTAATTATAACCAAAAATAAAAACTTCTTTATTTATTTACTTTCCAAATTCACATTACATTAATCCTCAAAAATTATTTCAAGAGAAAGAACCTCATCAGGCGATCACCAGCAGCTTCACCCGAGAGAAACCTTCAGTGAAGCAATATCTCATACATAAACTCCCCACATAGTCTAAAATACACGGTACGACCAGTCCCTTACTGTTAGTGGTCGGAGGCTTCGAGCAAAGGTGTTTCATCTCATTTTAAGCACTGGCGGCCATCTACCCCTGGAAAGTAGAAAACTCTTCATGCAAGGTGATAATCTCCTTCATTCGATCAATCCTTGTTAGGACCATGGCTATTTCTCGATCATCGGCCCCTCGAGGGTATGTCATAGCACGGGTGAAGTGCTCCTCCATCTCTGCAAGCAGTGCACTAAGGAATCAGAGGATGACCAGAGTCCCTCAATCATCTCCTCCTCCCTCACCGCACTAGGGGTTCCCTGACAATATGACACTTTTCCCTTATCACGAGACTAATTATCTTAGTTTGGCCTTTAATCCATGGAAGCCTTGTCCTCACAGGTTCGGCGTCAAGATCCGATGAAAAGGAACTAATCTTTAGGATCTCTATGGATGCACCAAAGAAAGGGTCAGAAGAACTTAATATTGTTGAGTTAAAATCCCATACCAACCGTTCAATTTCATTCAAACGTGATGATAGAGATTGTGCCCTCACTATTTTTCCCCTATTCTCTACCCATGAGGGAAAGATCGCCATTCGGAGATTGCGACGGGAACTCTCCCCCGACCTTCGTTCTAACCTCACCAGCCCAAGGGTTTGGTTGGTGGGATCATCCACCGTGACTGAGTGCCCAATCGGATGAATGCTAGTTTGGCCCTCAAACCGTTCCTAAATTTATTCTAATAGAGAACCCATGAGGGAATAAGAGAACCCAATTTGATCCTCGCAATCGTCAACTTTTATTCTATTCACAACTTGTTTTCTTGCCTGTTTCTTCCATGTGAGCCTCGTCGCCCTGTTTTTGCTTTAGATCTCGTTTTCGAGCCTTAGCCCGCATACCCCTGAGGGCCTTGAAGAGTGCATCCCTGTCAGCAACCAAAGCTCCCTCAATAGACATTGTTGCGGGCTCGAGTGGGGGAAAAAAATCAAGCAAGAAAGAAGGAATCGAGTACAAGCACCTGTCCCTCAATGGTCTATTTATAATTGTTTGGGCACAGAAATCCAAGGAAATCATTTATTAAGTAATTATATCGTCATAAATTTAATTCATATTAGTATTTTTAAATCAAAAAAGATTCCCTTGTTCTTATTCGCAACATAGTTTGTAAGAAGCAAGAAAATCAGAGAACTAAATATGTAAATGAAAAATACATCAACATGAATCTTAAGACAATCAAATGATCAATTAAGCGGACGATAAATGGAGGGTCGGACGATCGAAGGAGGATCGAGAAATATATTGCTTATGAGGATCATCTGATCGATCAACAATCCCAGGGTAAGATAGTCATCCAAAAGCGGGCCTAAGGATCGAATCACCCAAAGATACGACAATATGCTCATGGCAGAGCCGATCGATCAACGACAACACAACCGACCGAAAATCGACATGGCAATCCAAAGACAAACGATCGACTGAAAGGGACGATCGCTAGACCTCATATCGATCGGATAAGCCCACTGGCTATCTTGTTATATTTAATATCAATAATTTACTAAATGAACCCCTCAGAAGCTATTGATTAGAGAGAGCAAATAAATAATTCTAACACCCACACCCCCGTGTCTATAAATAAGAATCATTTTATAGTAAAAGGATACATGTTTCTACTCGTCATTTACTATTTCATCCCTCTCAACTCTATACTACGCTCTATTCCTTGGGTGCGCTTCCCAAGCATTTTTGGATTCAATAATATTGGTATGCATGCAAATCTTCTCTCTTTTTTCCTTAAAAAAATACATATAAGCCTGCTGCATTTGGTGGAGCAACTAAAACTTCTGGCAACCAAACATAACAATTACAAAAACAGATTAGCTTTCAAGTTTCAATTCCTCTTTGAATAAATACCAATATTAAAGGCCAATACTGTTTAGAAATGACAAAAAAAAAATTGCGAATTTATATCATCACAAACACCAATTCATGCCCCAACTACTCAAAAACAATTTTTTGGATGAAACCGCAGTTCCCAATCAATGATTTGGGCGTGCCCAAGTTCCAATCTTTTGCTGAACTGAAAATTCAATCAGCACCTTTGCTCGTCCTTCTCCACTCCAGAACTTCTGCAAAATGACTTAAAAAAAAAAAAAAACTTGCTACCTCATACACCTTTTTACAGGAAAACAGAAAAACTTCTTACAAATATGCAAAAATGGGAAGAAAAAATAAAAAGGGGATTTTACACACATAACACACAATTCCTATGTATTTATATAGCTTTCACGCCACATATAAACTGCCACCACTGATAACTTCTGAAAAGTGTCATACATCTTTTCATGCATATAAAAAATACTGTAATGTAAAAATAAAAGTTCAGATGTTAAACATCTAAATACACAAGCTTTGCATAATATATATGAAAATCTTCCAAACAATCAAATAACTTCGGCTATCTTACTTCATTTCTTCTTTTTATAAAGCTTAGTTTGTGCAGGCAGCAAGCATACATGCAGAACCTAAAGAAAGTACTTGCAATAGAGACTGGCTTAGAGACTGTAAAACATGAGTGAGATCGACGACGACGACGACAACAACAACAACAAAGCCTTAATCTCACTACGTGGGGTCGGTTACATGAATCCTGTTTCTCCATGGCATCCTATTGTCAAATTTTCATTTAGTTCTAGTAAATTAAGATCATTTTTTATACAATAAGCCCAAGTCTTCCTAGGCCTATCTTTGCCTTTCGTAACACAAGTAGAATCTAAAACATCTAGTCTCCTAATCGGATCATCAGATGATCGACGTTTAATGTGACCAAACCATCTAAGACGACTTTCTCTAATTTTGAGCTACACCAACCCTATCACGGATATATTCATTTCGCATTTTGTCTCTAAGTGTAAAGCCACTCATCCACCTAATCATTCTCATCTCGGCAACACTTAACATATTATTATGCTTCTTTTAAAGGCCAACATTCAACGCCATAGAACATTGCAGGTCTCATCACCGTCTTAAAAAATTTTCCTTTCAGTCAAAACATGAGTGAGATCGACGATTAAGAAAAATGTTGGGGCAGGAACAAGTTGGGTTGTCGAGCTTGACCTCACGGCTGAACATTTTATTGCAGACCAAGAAAATAAACTGCACCAAAACATTAGAACAAAATATTTGGCTTATAGGTGGCATCAGAATAAAACGCCAACAAACCTGCCATATAGTATGAAATCTCAGACTCTTGTAATCAAATTAGCAAATCATTACAAAAATCATTTTCCACAGTAACACTGATTTTTCTTTTGAACTTCTTTCATTCCCTTTGTTCATTATATAGATCCACACATAAAAATAACACTAAAGTTACACTTAGCTTCCTGAATCAACCAGGAAGAGGAGTGTTTCATGTATAGATCTTCACAATAAATTTCTTGAAATTGGAACATTTAATGGTCATTAATTTAACATAGAAAAATGAGTGTTTCATACAGTCAATATAACAAAAATTCAATTTTACATGATTACAATTACTTAAAAATCTCAACCACCAAATACAATAATAGCAAATAGCTAATGACTAAATTCAAATATGTGTGTGATTCCAAAATTCTCTTGTAACTTGACCAAAAAATAGAGCCATATAGTGCAACTGAGATTAAGTAACATTAACTTCAATGGCACTGTTTGTGACACCGGTTGATGTAGATCATCTTTTTGTAACAACTATAAAATTTTTATTTTCATAAATCTTAAATAAGCTATCTCCCCCTGACTGTGACATTATAAAATTATGCAATGTACGACAAGTTGTTATAATATATCGTTGCATGCAAATTGTAAGAAGGCTAGCTTTCTATGAGAATTGAACACATTTTTTTCAGAACTCCAAAACATCGTTCAATAATATTCTTAAAGAAGAATTTCTATAATTTAATAGTACTTGACTTTGAGGCTGAGTGCCCTCATGATATTCACACAAATG